>OU343221.1:307162488-307179129 GCA_910596185.1 Chrysanthemum makinoi
TTCGAAACTTGGACAATTTCTAACATGGTTTTCACAACAATTTTTTCCTAAGTTTGATATTTTTAACCATATTTAACATGGCTTTTACAACTATTTCGGTATTTCCTAACTATTGAAAGAAAAAAAAAAAAACGATACTTATAATATGCTTTGATATCTCAATGTAGAACAAACCATTTTTGTCCAAGGCAACCTTACGAAAATACCACCTAACATCACCCCCATCCGACGGACTCCCCGTATGTGCAAGATACTTTTTCCTCCCCTCAAACTGGTCAATTTCATCAGCCAATTTCCTTATATTCGATGCCGTATTTCTCAACCTTCCCCCCTCAACGCTTTCCCCCATTCTCAAATCTCAATCAAGCACATACCATGCATTACGAAAAACAGACAAAACCCATGAATATTATGAGATAAAGATTAATGGGTGTTGATCAAGATTGAAACTTTATGTGGTTTCGAGGGATTTTGGAATGTGGGTTGTTTGGTTTCTTGGTTTTTAAAAAAAAGGTGGCGTGATGATTGGTGTAAAGAATGTTTGGCTTTTGAAATTTGGAGGCAATTTTTTTTAAGGATGTGATAGGGATGTTTTGTTGATTTGATTTGGAGTTAATTTGCCTATTTGGATGATTAATCTCATTATTAGAGCACTCCCAACGATTAACGCCGGACCCGGCATTATCCGGCGTTAATCGGCGTTACCCGTTGGCTAATTCGGCGTTAAACGGCGTTTAAGTCTCGATGTTAACCATATAACGGGCGTTGATGGCTAAAAAAAATCATTTTACCCCACCCCACCTAACGCCCCGCTTATCCGCGTTATCGGCGTTACCCGTTGGCTAATTCGGCGTTAAACGGCGTTTAAGTCTCGATGTTAACCATATAACGGGCGTTGATGGCTAAAAAAAAATCATTTTACACCCCCCCCCACCCCCCCTAACGGCTACTAGCCGTTGGGGTTTAAAAAAAAATTCATTTTGGAATGTGGGTTTTTGGATTCTTGGTTAAAAAACAGGTGGCGTGATGATTGGTGTAAAGAATGTTTAGCTTTTGAAATTTGGAGGCAATTTTTTTTAAGGATGTGATAGGGATGTTTTGTTGATTTGATTTGGGGTTAATTTCCCTATTTGGATGATTAATCTCATTATTAGAGCACTCCCAACGATTAACGCCGGACCCGACATTATCCGGCGTTAATCGGCGTTACCCGTTGGCCAATTCGGCGTTAAACGGCGTTTAAGTCCCGATGTTAACCATATAACGGCCGTTGATGGCTAAAAAAAATTCATTTTACACCCCCCATTTCAAACGGCTAGTTAAAAAAAAAAAAAAAAAAATACCACTATAAATACCCAACTAAAACACCAATTTTTTTCACACTTCCATAATTCAAATTCACAATTTATATACTTCCTCTCACACTTCCATAATTCAAATTCAAGTTCGTTCACAATGGATCCGAATCAATTTGATGAATTTCCTCAGAAATGGTCAAACGTTGATGACGAAACTGACTTCGAATTTATGGCGTCCGTGTACGAGTATCAGCAACAGTTGGAACAAGAAGAAGCATCTCAACCTCCTACTCGTGCTCGTACCCATATATATCGTGAACGTGAGATTGCAGAAGAACGTATGCGTAACGACTATTTCGTTGAAGGTTGTAAGTATTCAAACCGGAATTTTCGTAGAAGATTTCGTATGAGCCGGAAACTATTTAGGCAAATAGTCGAAGGTATTGAATCTTATACTTCCTAAATATTCCAGATCATTTTTATTACTTTAGGCAAACACCGATTACGGTTGAATGAGGTTAAGTGTTCTAATGAAGTGTACGTCTGCCATACGCCAAATGGCTTACGGCACCACACCCGATTCATTTGATGAATACTTGCAAATGGTGGAGTACTTCAAAATATTGTCTTGATAATTTTAACAAATGCATTATTGATTTGTTTATGCCGGAGTATTTAAGAAAACCAACATGGCCGACATTCAAAATTTTTATCAACAACATGAAGAGTCATGGTTTTCCGGAATGCTTGGTAGCATTGATTGTATGCACTGGGAATGGAAAAATTGTCCAGTGGCTTGGCAAGGGCAATTTGGTAGGGGTGATAAAAAATACCCGACAATATGCTTGAAGTGTTGCTTCTCAAGATTTATGGATTGGCATGCATTTTTTGGATGGCGGGACGAATAACGATATTAATGTTTTAGACCAGTCTCCGTTATTCGACGACATTCTTTCTGAGACATGCCCCAAGAGCCCCTTATATGGTCAATGGAACTAGGTATGAACAAGGGTATTACTTGGTGCGAAAATTTATTCACATTGGCAACTTTCATCAAATCCTCTCCAGGCAACAACCGCCCCGAAAAACATATTGCTTTAAAGGAAACAAGAAAGTGCCCGAAAGAATATTGAACATGCTTTTAGTGTGCTTCAAAGACGTTGGGGTATACTACAACAACTGGCAAGTCAAATGGAAATTGTCACTATACGTAGAATCATGTATTCTTGCATTATTTTGCATAACAAGATTATAAAAGATCAAAAATTTGCATTACGTGACTATAACGAAGTGTGGGTGGATCCGTCAGCACGTTTGAGGCAACGAAGATGGGTCGAAAGATGTGATACTCACCGTCGTAAGGCAAAAGAAATACACGGCCGACAAACGCATACCCAACTCCAACAGGACCTTATGGAGCATGTTTGGCAGAAGAATCTTGAACGACAACAACAACAATAAGAGAGTGATGATGATGAATAAGTATTTGCTATGTTTTGTTATTTTTTTCGTTTTAATTTTTTTAGTTATTTTATATTTGGTATTGTAATATGTTTAAGTTAAGGTTATGTTTTTTAATAAATGAAGTGTTTGTTTTAGTTTAGGGGTTGAAATTGAAAATATCAAATGTTAAAGTTTAACTTGGGATGTTATGATTGTGGGTGTTTTTTGGGTGAGTTAATGTGAAATGTTAAAGCTGATGTGGCGCTGACGTGACAGATGTTAAAGAATAACTCATGTTATCATTGGGAGTGATCTTAGGATTTTAATAACTAAGTCATGATTAATAAAATACAACTTTTAAGATAAATTAATTACAATTTTGTTTAGAAAAAAAATTATTGACTTATTTATTTCATACCAACGTCATCTTCATTCTCGTCTTCCTTTCACGTTTTGTGTCTTAACAATGATTCACACCGCATCACTCGACTATAACCCATATCAGGGGTGTCAATAACTCGTAAATTATTCGAAATCGACTTGAGTTAAAGCGAGTCGAGCTCGAGCTATTTGAGTATACTTTCGAGTCAAGTTCGAACTCCAAAATACTCAACTCGTGAAGCTCGCGATCCTATCGAGCTTCGATTAAATTAAATTTGTACCCTTTTGTATACATAAATTTACTACTTTTTATACAAATCGAGTCTAGCCGAGCTTTATATGTCGGTTCTTCATTGATTTCGAGCCTATAATGTGGAAATAATTGAGCTCCATTCGTTTTGAGCTCGGGTTGTATATGACGAGTCGAGCTCGAGCTTGAAATCTAAAGCTCGAGTTGAGTTTCAGGCTCGAGCTTGGCAGTACTCAGCTCGATTCGGCTCGTTTGCACCACTACCCAGTGTGCACACAAGACACACACGCGCACACACAAACATTTGCTTCAACTAGTGACGGGGCATCACCGATTCCTCTCGTGTTCTACTTCATCACGCGTGACCATGTAAGCTTGTAATAAAGATCACGTGTAAAATTGCCAACCGTTAACTCGTGTTACAAATAAGCTTTTCTAACACCTCTAGTTTAATTAGAGTGTTACATATGTATCGACATGAACACCACTTCACCCACCTTTTGCGACATCGGCCAAAAAGCGGTGTGTCACCCATCTCCAACCTAGGTGGCTATGTCAGCCGCCAATACGCAACTTGTGATAATATCATTGGTTTTCAAATAACAATTATGAGTTTGCTAAACATTCGCAAAAATAGCTTCAAATTGTAAAAATAATAATTATTGTATGTTTAAACGAAAATGGTACAATAAATTTTGTCCGAGTTAAAATGGATATTGACCGCAAATCTTATAACTAGGAGTTTATCGGTGTTTGAGATAATAAAAAATGATTCTTTCTAAGAGAAAACCTTTATTCACCCATTGACCCAATTAAGATGAAAAAAGCACATGCATTTTAGCATATAATTCAACTACCAATCTCTTATCATATGGCCCCCTTTCATCGAGATGGTGTGTATCACTACTATCACCCGCACTTAATCTTAAGTGGAAGGGGAATCTCCCTTTTATTCGTTAAATAAGGGTAAAGTCAGGCTCGTGACTCGAACAAAAACAAGCACTTCTCGGGAGGCAACCCAGGCATATCTCATTTACTTGCTTAGTTTGTTTTCATTTTATTTATAGTTTTGTCATATATGTGATATATTATAATTGTTTAATTTTTCATATGTTTCAAATAAATTGTGAAAATACTTTATTTTGTTTTTAACTTCGACTTAATTTCATATAAAGGTATTTTACAAAAAGATAAGTGTATGAAAATTCTTATTTAGTTTTAAAGAACGAAATTCAAACATGATAAATTTATAATTTATAATTAGCATATATTCTATCTAGTATGCGTGTTTGTTTAAGTCAAATGCTTGTATCGAGTCGAGATAAATATGTTACAAGAAATTTACAGGTTTTAAAAGTTAGACTTTTCAAGAAATTTTTTAGAAAACAAAACAAAAAAACTTGTTGGGTTACCCTGACGGCATCACCATCACAAAGTGACGGCGTCAGGTACTGTAGCAATTAATTTTATTATTATTATTTTTATGTTGAAATTTAATTTTTGAAAATTCGCAGAATATTTAAATTTTATTCCTGTAAAAGATTTATTTTACAAGCATTATATCTTATTTGCTTTCTAGTTTAGTTAATATATATATATATATATATATATATATATATATATATATATATATAAATATATATATATATAATAGTATACAAAACCCGTCCGATGGACGGTATGACTTGTCATTTTAGGATTTAATAGAACAAATATATACTAAAAAGTAATTAAAAGTTAAATGAAACGGTTAAGATATATAATTGATGTTACCATAATCCATAAAACGGCTAAAAGCAGGTAAGTATTTTGATTTTTGGTTTTTATTTTTAGGATTTAGTTGAACAAATATATACTAAAAAGTAATTAAAAGTTAAATGAAACAGGTGAAATACCTTGTACTTGTCGAGGTTCTTCAAGTAGATAGTAAATGCTTTATGTCTACCCATAAAGTGACCATTAATATCGTGCAAGTTCACACATCATGGTCCTATAAATGTAAACTGGCTTCAATGGCTCCAAGTGGAAGGCCACTTGAGAAAGGAGTCTCTGGAGGTGGAGTGGGAAGTGATACTGATAGATGTAACAGATGTGGATTCTTTATTGATGCCTGCAATAACTACCATTCCAAGTTACGTACTATATTTCCCATATTCTTTCATTTTTAAGAGAAACTTTGATTGGCTAGCCTGAATTTGGTAACGGACATCATCAAATTCAACCCACTGGCAATCCAACTTGACCCCTTCTTCAATACTGTGAAACCAAGAAAGAAGAAAAGGTTCTCGATTGATTCAAACACTGTACCTATGATACTTCATTAATAAATTGTTCTTTCTGGGATTAAATATCTGCTAATTTGGCCTTGTTTATGGAAACTATTATGTTATCAGATAGAACTCCTTTATACATTGTGCCATATCCACCCGTGCCAATAATCCTGCTTTCATCGTAGTTATTTGTTCCCCGCTTAAGCTCCTCTGTAGTGAAGGCTTTTGCACGTCATGAGAACATCCATCGCTAGATATTCGTTGATGCAACATTAGTCCACCGTTTTGCCTAAAGAATTTTTCTCGAAGAATCATAAGCTTACGCCTCTTGAGTCCCAAGTACAACCACGTCACAAATATAAGAATAAATACGACAGTGGTTGAGGTAGCTGCAAATAAAACAGTTTTTTTAGAAATGATTCAATTTTTCCATTGGTTGGGTGTCATTTTGCATCTTTACTTAGCACAATATTAATGCACTCATTTCAGGCTAAAATTCACATCCATTTTGGGCCATAGATACTGTATATATGCTTGTATGCAAGCATTAAACTTTCTAGACACCAACATCTGGTTGGTTCATATCCCACGGTTTAGGAGCTCTTTGAGCCAAAGCCAAAATGATATTAATACTAATCGCGTAAACCCCTTAAGCCAAAATAGCATTGGACGCCATTCCGACAGTGAAACTTATAAAGAGTTAAGAATGGAAAAGCAAACAAACAACCAATGACTCGTGGCATTACCAAATAGTCAACAGGGACTATACCCAAAACCGTAAAGTGTCACCCGAATGTGACTATGATATAAGTCAACTAAATTAGTTAAACCAAACACCCACTTAATTCTACACACATATACGTACACATTTCAGCAGCCACATATACGTACTAACTTATATCAGGTGTAAGAGTAGCTTTATAAATCAAATTAGTAATTAGCAAATATCTCGTTCGACCCATTAAGGAACCTACTAAGGAAAGCTGAGCGACACCTACAACCGGGGAAGATAGCTTATAAGTAGCATATCTCAAATGTATTCCCTGATGTTTTAAGACAACTTATATATTTTATTTCTTTGAGTGTACATTACAAATTTAAAAGACATTCTCATTGTGATGTTACCTCATGTATATAGAAAAAAAAGCTATGCTCTGTGGTCATAATGGTGATGCTCCTTGATCCTTCAATAATGCTCCATCTTACATATTCAAATATAAATTGTAAGAAGGCACCTCCAACAACTAATAGGAACTGGAAAAATTATTGTTGGAAAACAAAGAACATTCACATGCGTTGGGAACAAAGGTGGATCCTGCGGGTTCGGTATTGAAAGTCTGGTATACTGCAACAGAGAGCTGGCCACATCAGCATCTTCACTGAATCACGGGAAGTCTATCTGGCCCTCACATTCCTTGCTAGCACACACGTTTGGGAGCCTAACTGGCACTGTTGGTTCGACATTTTTCTTTTCTCAAGACTTGAAGAGGATTCACGTACACTCACATCTGTTTATGAACAACAATATCTAATAATTAGTTCAAAAAATATTGTTAAAAATACGTGAGAAACACCACAAACCTTCAGGTTTGCCTTTCCTGTCCGCATGTTCAGCATGCACTTTACTACCGCCTAAAGAAGACAACTGGAAGTCGTTTTGCATACATTCATTAGCAACCATCTCTTCAACCGCGATTTACTCAAAACCTGTAAGATCATGACAGGCAGAAAGCGGCTCATTGAGTACCGCGAAAACAAACTTATAATCAAACCAACATATTGCAAATGAAATTCAATAAAGCACTGACCTCTAAGATGAAGAGACGAGCCATCATTTTTTGTAGCACCATGATAATTTTTCCAATGGTATTCTAAAGTTGACCCGTGTGCCCACATCTACGCGCAGCCACGAGAACTTCGTAATGATTTTGAGCCTCGCGCAAGCTGATTAGGCTGGAAAAGGTCATGAACATCCTGTGACATAGCCCGTGGCTGACACAAACCTGCATCAAAGTCGTCCTTAAAACCCTCTTGACCAAAGAATATAAGATATTGTCATAAGAAAATGGCCTTTGTTCACTTGTTGGTTCATCATGCTTTTGAAATTCATTCCAATATCTTATTTTTCGCCTTCATGTATAGTTCCAACTACATCCTGAATTCCAGCTGACGGAATACAATATGACTTTGTGGAAAGGTTTCTTGCAGGTTTGTTGCGCCTCCAAAGAGACCAACCGGTATGTGGTAAACATGATTCAGTTAAACCACTTCTCCATCCAAGATCTAGAACCTGTTTTGTAACTCTCCTGTTATTAAACCCAACATTTTTTTCAGCGTCTGCCAATAAGCATCCACCGGCGTAAAATCAGCCCCCAACACAACTATAAGCAGATAATTACTTAAAAAAGCAATTCCAAAAGACCCTTTTATTCGGGTCAACTAATATAGACATTATTTAAGCTTAACTGGATGGCATAAAAAAATAAATGCAGAAAGATGATGAAATTGGTAGTTTTATGACTTTAATCTATCAAATTATTTGTATTGATTGTGGAGCATATATAGGGCTGCAATCATACAGGAAGCACAATAAAGAGCAAAAAAAATCCAAATCAATTAGAAAATGTAAAAAAAAAAATGCAAACCAAATAGCGGAAAGTAGCAATGAAGTTTACTAACATACACCCCATTCTGATCTAACAATACTGACCGCGTTACTTATCAATCTCGTACACCCATGAAAATAACTGAAACCATTGTATCAAACTTCTGGAAATATGAAAAAATAATGAATTACAAACCTTAGAGAGTTCATAGTCACCGAGCGAGTGTCTTCAAGAATGCTGCTTCACCTTCCGTCGAGGGAAATTTCGATTAGCAGATCGGATGGGTGTGCATCTTCTTAGCATTATGCCTTATGATGTGCTTCGTCGTGGTTTTAAATTTGTAAACATGAATTACCGGTTAACTAGGAACACATTCGGGCAAGTATACCCTAGTCAAGTTGTAGTATAGTATATGGTAAATCAAGGTCGTCCCAAGAGACTTGGTTGCACTATAAGTGTCGTTTGTTTGTTTAAGCAAGTAACAAGTTATGGTTATGATTGTCACATATCAAACCAACAAGAAAAGCAATATAAGAACAACGTATCAAGATTAGGTGGTTTATGATTGTCCGGATCAAACCACTAAGAAAAAGCACACAAAGAACATACATGTTTAGACAATTGATCACAAGGATATTAGGATGTTTAGTTTGGAAAACATATTATCAAAGATAGAACCTATAATAATAGTTTAGTGTTTTATAAATCAAATGTGCATAAGCCTCAATCAAGTGGTCATGTCATGAGCCTTATACCATCAACAACAAAGAATCCTTTGGCCTTAGACTTTGATGTTATTAGTTTGTGAAGTTCCATTTACTTGAAAGATAATGAGAACACATATTCAAAAGATTCCCTTCGGCCTTAATCCAAATTAAACCTTTACTTGTTATGTTTATTAATTCTCTTGCACAATCGTCACAGAGTACAAGACCAAAATCATTTGTTGATTAATGAATTGGAACTAACCATTGTTAAGAATATTTCGACATTAGACTCAACAATGATCAACCAAAACAATAAATAAGAACAAGTTCCAATTCAACCAAATATGATGTTATCAACATATTCCAAACAAACACTACAATTATCCAAACATCCTTTTATCACAAGTTCTCATATGAAATAAACAAGTATCAAGACAACATTCACAAGAATCACATAATCAACACAATCAAACAACCAAACACGAACAATAGCATTCAAATCATGTAAGAGTTTACCCAAAGTAAGATTACATTAGGCAAGGGTGAAGGATTATAGCACTCCTTCAAGCCTCCAATTAACTACAACTTCTAACCATGCATACTGGAAATGGCGGAGGTTTGTGGTCTTTTAGGAGAGATAAATTTGGTGGAAATTGGGTCCTTAGGGTGGAGGAATTACACACCTTTGGTGAAGGTAAGTTGAGAGAGGGATGTTGTTTTAGGTGGAAATTAGATCCTTAATGGGTGGAGGATCAATTTCACACAAGAGATGGAGTCTGGTGAAAGGGATGAGAAGGATGGAGAAGGGATGATGAAATGAGGTTGCAAAGGCCTCTATTTATACTAGAACCAAGGCCTAGGGTATTCAATGCTTTTCTTGGTCACCAAGGCTTGGAAGGACTAGAACGAGTGGGAATGACCTAGAATCGTTTGGAACAAGTTTGGAGTCTTAGTAATGAAGAATTGGCATCGGGGCTTCCCGAATCAGTTGGGCTCCGTTCCGGTTGGTCTTCTGTTTCATTCTCAAACGGATCGGTTGCGACTCGACCAAAACGGTTGGAGCAAAATGACAAAAAATCATAAACACTAAAGTTGTAGATCTTTCTCTTAGCTTCCCGTGTCTGACGGGGGGTCAACGGAGTCGTATGCAAAAGTTATGGCCAAAATGGTGAAGGTGTGTGGGAACAGCGAATCTAATATGTCTTGTTTAAGCTTCTTTCTTCATTTCTTTCTAGTTTTCCTTCTTGAACTTTATTCTTGAGTCTTTGAACCACTAACTTGATGACTTTATCTTCTCGAATATACTCCACAAGTCTTGCTTTTGTGAAATTCTTCATATTTGGAGAAATCTTATTATTTTACTTCTTTTTAACTTTTCCACTTTCACGTGGCTACAAATGAACTATAAGCGCACTTTTGTGCGATTAAGCATTAAAAGCATATGATTATAACCAAATAACACACATAAAAGCACAAATAATTTACTTAAAACATGCACAATTTGGCGTTATCAAATTCCCCACACTTAAACTTTGATTGCCTCAAAGCAAATCAAGAAAAGAAAATCATTAAATAATACAAAATCCCGAAATATTTTGGCTTTTCTACTTTTTTATCAAGAACAAATATAAAAATAAGCGAAAAATGGCGCCTCCATTAGGTTTGCTCAAGCAAATCTAGATATTAAGAAAAATATATCCCACATGGTGCATGAAAGATGATTAGAAAAATGTGATGCAAATCTACCAAGTACAAGTACAAGATATGATTCATCGTTTTAAGCTTTAAGAGGTGAAAAATCGAGATGTTTGACAATACCCCATGGATTCTCTTGCTTGATAACATGGCTAAGCACCTCACGAAAAAGAATGGATGTATAATTTACTCAACACTCAATTTTGGGTGGTGGATAGTATTAAGGAATAGTACACTCATATTGCTCATTCATGATCTAAATATTACCATAGAAGCATACAAGAAACAAAACTCCCAGGCAAGTAAGCAAGTGTAAACATCTAAAGAGGGCTTTTATTAAGGGTTATAATGATAGGCCTGATTAAAGGGTATGGATAAGGCATGGGATTATTATGAAATTGGTATTAAAAGAAAAATAGAGTCAAGTCTAATACCATATTTATATAATGAAAAATCCATAACAGAAAATGATTATAGTTACAAGCTTCTCTTCACATATTGATCACCAAATATATATATCACGTCTTAGCACATTTTCTAATCGATAACTCAAACATACTTCATCTTCATAATAATATATTTTTTTTCTTTTTCTTTTTTTTGATGACTTTTCTTTTTTTTTTTTTTTTTCACATTTTTTCACATACATCACATTTCCCCACACTGTATAAGCATCACCACAAAAATACAAATAATAAAGGTGATCAATCTTCATCTCTTTCGGAAAAGCACACACGAATGGCAAAGTGCGGCTAACTCATAATCATCAAAAATAATCCAACAACCAAGCAACTAGCAACCAACCATTTAGACATTGACAAGGGTAGGCCAAAGTTTAAAGCGTAAATATTTTTTGTATTTTTTGGATTTAACAAAAAGAAAGGAATGGCTCAAAGGGTGTACTTAGGTATCCCAGCTAAGATAGTAACAAATGGGTCCATATGGGTGGTTAACTAACCGATGTGGTTAGCTAATATATCATTAGATGTAAGCGGAAGGCCATTTGGTTTTATTCCTAAGGTGCCTCTTTATCACAAGATACACTTATATATATCACCATGATCTTGATACAGTAATGATTTGCAAGTACAAGTTATAGAATAAATAAAATCAAACTCATAGCATAAAATATGCTAATAAAAATAGGCTCAAATCCTCACAATTTAGTGGAAGGGCTATAAAATGCGCTATAGCGGTGTCATCGATCCCATAATGGATTGCATTAAACTGGGACACATCTCAAGTTTTTCAAAAATTCTACGATTTCACGGATTGGTTGATCCATTTATTCTAATATATTAACCTATATCTGTGAAAACAACTAGATCATGAGGGAAACAAGTTCACAAAATTTTAAAAGCTGCCAAAATTTGGAATTTAAAAACTAGTTCATTTTCACAATAATATTTTCCCCCACACTTAAGTTAAGCACACAAAAGAAAAATAACTTAAATCTAGTTATGACTTTTTTTTCTTTTTTTTTTAATTTTTTTTTTATATATATTTTTTTTAAAACCAAACATGACTTATTCTTGTCCCACGAGTTCTCGGTAGCTCCATTAAACGCAAAAGAAGGAGAAGCGGTGTATGATATATTAAAACCCCATTCTTTGGGAATCGGGAGACCGCCTTACATAGGTTCTTTACAATGGGGTGAAATACTTTCGAGGATTAAAAGAAGTCAATTTATAAAATAATTTACTAAACAAACAAACAAAGGAAAAATAAGAAAGAAACAAAATAAATGAAAGAAAACTAAACTGAAGAAGCATGTAAGATGGGAAAATAAAATTTAAGTATAAGAGAAAGCGAAACCTCCTGGCTGGCATCACGTCGAACTCAAATGATAAGGTGCTAAGCAAGGGGCGTAGCGTGTGAGATCAATGATTTCCTTTCAACCAAACATGTCCAATCAAGAGTATAGGTTCACGATCCAACCAATCCTTATCCGAACTTATCTCGCAAAATAAATTAAACTACAAAACACGTAAATCCTAAACTCACTTTCGTAGGCATCACGGTTGCATTTGGGCGTCACGTGTTGCAAACCTTACATGGACTGGGTGGACGGGTTATAGTCTCGTGAGGGTTTCTAGTGAACATACCCACAAAGTTGAAACACTTTTTTTTTATTTATTTAATTAAAAAAATGTACTTATTTATTCACAATAACTCTTAAAATTAAAATGGAAATAAAAAATGATACTCTTGCAAAAACAAAAAGACATTTAAACTTATTTAACCTAAACACAAACACTCAAAAACAAAAAAAATTATTAAAATAAATGGATTTTTTTTTTAAGCAGTCGTCCGAGTCGGTTATGGGGTATAACGGGTGGTTGGAATGAACCAAATTAGACCACTTCCATCCGACCGGTTAAAGGCGAGTGACCGTCGGTTGGAGGAAGCTGATCAGATTTTTTTATTTTTTTTTTGAACCAAGTTTTATTTCAAAACTTTTATTGGTAAAATAAAACAAGGACACAGACGATAACAAAGAAAAATAGACACAAAGTAAATAAAACACTTAAACACATATTTAACTAGAAGAACACCAAAAACAAAATACGACACTTAAGACAAATAGAAGAACAATCAATAAAATGATCACATGAGCCTTGAAGACACACAATTAGTCGTAACACAAATCAAAACAAGATAATCTAAAACAAGATAATCTATTTAGAACTATCTGAAACCAATCTAAACAAGATTAACACACAAAAAAAGAAACACAAACATGCAAGAGATCACATAACATATAAAAACATAAAACTACGAAACAAGAGACACACAAAATATATATATATATATATATATATATATATATATATATATATATATATATATATATATATATATATATATATATATATATATATATATATATATATATATTAGACAAAACACTCCAACCCGGATCGGTTCTGGTGGTGTCGATCGGTTAAGTGGATTTTGAAATATATTTATCCGAGCTCCAACGATTAGGTTGAGTTGTTTTATGGGTGTTTTGCAAGAAACTTTGAACACACTTAGAAAGCAAACTTTGAAATGAGCATTTCTAGCAAACATGAGACGGAATCCCAACATCAAAAACTTGATTTTGATCAAAGATCATTGAGCAATTATGAGAAAATGAGATTTTTGGACGAAAAGCATGAGTGAGCAATTAAGCAAACTTCATGAGTAACAAACAAGAGCAATAGCAAACAAGCAAACATTTCAAGCAAGCAATTCAACAAGGAATCATGATCAAGCCAGAATCAATATTTCAAGCAAGCGAACAAACAAGCAAACAAACAAAAGAATGCAAAACCAATCCGGCGTAGCGCCAAAAACTTGATGTTCTTCGTCGTGGTTTTAAATTTGTAAACATGAATTACCGGTTAACTAGGAACACATTCGGGCAAGTATACCCTAATCAAGTTGTAGTATAGTATATGGTAAATCAAGGTCGTCCCAAGAGACTTGGTTGCACTATAAGTGTCGTTTGTTTGTTTAAGCAAATAACAAGTTGATGGTTATGATTGTCACATATCAAACCAACAAGAAAAGAAATATAAGAACAAGCGCGTATCAAGGTCGTGGTTATGATTGTCACGGATCAAACCACTAAGAAAAAGCACAAAAAGAACATACATGTTTGAATAATTGATCATAAGGATATTTGGATGTTTAGTTTGGAAAACATATTATCAAAGATAGAACCTATAATAATAGTTTAGTGTTTTATAAATCAAATGTGCATAAGCCTCAATCAAGTGGTCATGTCATGAGCCTTATACTAACAACAACAAAGAAGAATCCTTTGGGCTTTGATGTTATTAGTTTGTGAAGTTCCATTTACTTGAAAGATAATGAGAACACATATTTAAAAGATTCTTTGACCTTAATCCAAATTAAACCTTTACTTGTTATGTTTATTAATTCTCTTGCACGCACAAAGTACAAGACCAAAATCATTTGTCGATTAATGAATTGGAACTAACCATTGTTAAGAATATTTCGACATTAGACTCAACAATGATCAACCAAAACAATAAATAAGAACAAGTTCCAATTCAACCAAATATGATGTTATCAACATATTCCAAACAAACACTACAATTATCCAAACATCCTTTTATCACAAGTTCTCATATGAAATAAACAAGTATAAAGACAACATTCACAAGAATCACATAATCAACACAATCAAAGAACCAAACATGAACAATAGCATTCAACATCATAAAAGTAACAAGAGTTTACCCAAAGTAAGATTACATTAGGCAAGGGTGAAGGATTATAGCACCTTCAAGCCTCCAATCAACTACAACTTCTAACCATGCATGCTTACGGAAATGGCAGAGGTTTGTGCCTTTTGGGAGAGATAAATTTGGTGGAAATTGGTCCTTAAGGGTGGAGGCAAGAATTACACACTTTGGTGAAGGTAAGTTAAGAGAGGATGTTGTTTTAGGTGAAAATTCGTCCTTAAGGTGGAGGATCGAATTTCACACCTAGAGATGGAGTGGTGGGTGAAAGGGATGAGAAGGATGGAGAAGGGATGATGAAATGAGGTTGCAAAGGCCTCTATTTATACTAGAACCAAGGCCTAGGGTATTCAATGCTTTTCTTGGTTACCAAGGAGCTTGGAAGGGATTAGCCCAAGGAGGGAATGACCTAGAATCGTTTGGAACAAGTTTAGAGTCTTAGTAATGAAGAATTGGTCGTCAGGGCTTCCAACGAATCGGTTGGGCTCCGCCGTTCGGTTGGTCTTAACGACATTCTCCACCGGATCAGGTTCTGGGGCTCGACCAGAGCGGTTGGAGCAAAATGACAAAAATCATAAACTCCAAGTTGTAGATCTTTCTCTTAGCTTCCGTGGCCCTTAACGGGTCAAACGAGTCCGTATGCAAAAGTTATGGCCAAAATGGTGAAGGTGCGTCGGGAACAACGAGTCTTCCAATATGTCTTCGTTTAAGTTTCTTTTCTTCATTTCTTTCTGTTTTCTGCAACTTTATTCTTGAGTCTTTGTACCACTAACTTGATGACTTTATCTTCTCGAATATACTCCGCAAGTCTTGCTTTTATCGGAGATTCTTCATATTTGGAGAAATCTTCGTTATTTTACTTCTTTTAAGTCTTTTTCTCCACTTTCACTTGGCTACAAATGAACTAGCAACCGGCTTATGCGATTAAGCATTAAAGCATATGATTATAACCAAATAACACACATAAAAAGCACAGATAACGCTACTAAAGCATGCACAATTTGAAGCGTTATCACCATATAATGTGGTACACCTTTTCTCTAATGCCTTCGAGAGGCTTCGGCTGTCCTTCATCATTGTTTCATATTCCTCTGAAACATGAATGCATATCACATAAAAAACATGTATTTCATATTAAACCGAGTATGGATAAACACGTAAACATATAATAAAACACCAAGTTGATCCTAACTATTTGATCCATCATCTAAAAGAGTTGCAGTGAGTAATAAGAACATTAGCAAAAATAGCTTTTCCATGTATTGCGTTATGTCTCCAATTATCCGGACATTTTTGCATCCAAAATCTATAAAATACAATACCAAACAAAATTTTTATAACATGAAAATATTTTATATATAAAATGACATAACAAACCATGTTTGAGAGTGGGTTTCTATTAGTGGGCATATGATACCCATGGTTGAGTGTTCCACCTGGTATATCCATATGTGTGTATATATATATATATATATATATATATATATATATATATATATATTAAATAAGACCTTATTAAAGGCTATATAGTATAGTGGTAATTTATTTTTCTTTATTATTATTAGACCAATGACACAAAAATTAGGCCTTTTGTTTGACTAATGAGAACAACAATAACTTCTACAGTTATGAAGCGGAATTTCAAGAAGAGGAAGAATGTAAAATTACAGGTAAGTATGAACACATATGAATGTAGATATGTCAATAGAGTTTACTTTTTTAGCTTCTCAAATTATAA
>OU343221.1:307179229-307251458 GCA_910596185.1 Chrysanthemum makinoi
TTGAGTCTCCGTGGGACTTAACGACCCGGGAATTCATTATATTCTCCAGGACTTCATTGTATTTGTGTCTGAGCAGTTTTAAGTCTGTTACGGTCAGCCATTCACAAGTGGCTGGCTTGTGTGATTAGACTTGACGGTTTAGCGCAGATCACTCGTATATAAATTTATATCTTTTTTTTCTTTATAATTTTAGAGTTCAATTGCTCGTTTATGAGCTCGAGACCGATAGGCTCGTTTAATAACTCGTTTTTTTTGCTCGAATGAGCTCGTTTAGAAGTTCGAAATTACTTGTCATGAGATAAAATCTAAAGTTTATGACCACAATTTTATACTTTCTAACATAGATAAATATTGACTTAAAACTAGCTGCTCAATCAAATAACTACGACAACCCAAACATTTTGACCCTTTTTAAGGGTTAGCATATAAAAATAAACATCCAAAATTCCAACTATTTGATGCAATCAGTAAGTCCGAGTCTAGGAACAAAAGTAATCCTTCTGATAAGTCTTAAAAAAAAGAAACATAACAAATGAACAAAAGTAATCGTTCGTCTCGTGAGATTTCCACCATTCCAAGATGTCAAAAGAGAGAGCTGAATTATCTTTGCATAGATAAATAACCTCTTCTAGATAAACATCCAAATCTGATCTTTCTAAATCAAAAACATCAGCTTCTTTCAAACGAGAGTAATAATATGAAAACCCTTTACCTGAACCAGCCTGCTCATTTTTATCTCTTTGACTTTGACCACATGAGTTTGACACACTCACTGAGTTACCTTGTCTAGTGCGCAACAAGGTAGCATACTCAGCATAAATCTCTCCTAAAAGCTTTTTCAAGTCTATGTTTTTATGCTTTCTCTCTCCTTAGAAAATATATCCTTAAAGTACAAATTAAGCATAGTAAACTTGCACCTTGGATCTAATATGCAAGCAATACACATTAGCATATTGCATTCTCCCCAATATTTATCAAACTTTTTTCATAGTAGTGTCTACCATTTAGCCATTCACGGTGATCATTAAATTGCCTATCTAACACCTGCGATGTCTTGAACCTCTCCAAATATAAGTTAGATGTTGGATAATCGCTTCCTGATATGATGTTGGTGCAAGAATCAAAAGCTTGTAAAGTTTCGGAAATGCTTATAATTTTTTCCCAATCATCATCAGAAGGGCAATGCTTATATAATGGATCTCTCACTTCATACATAGAAAAAGCTTCTTTAAAAATAATTGCAGTGGACAACATTTTGTATGTAGAGTTCCATCTAGTCTTACAGTTCAAAATGAGCTTTCTTTCAGGTAAATGAAGTTGTTGCGCTACTTGGGAAAAAACCTTTAATCTTGAATCACTAGCATTTAAATAACTTACACTAGCATGAACCTTTTGAACTACATCTTTGATTTTTTCCAACCCATCTTGCACCATCAGATTTAATATGTGTGCACAACATCTCACATGAAAAATATACCATCACAAAATAAGGTTCCAAGTCTTTTAAAATGTGCAATAAGAATTTTCATTCTGCATCATTTGAGAAGCATTGTCTCTGAAATTGTCATAATTTTCTCCTCTATTTCCCACTCTCTTAGACATGTTAACAAAGTATCGACAATTTCAATACCACGCTAGGAGGAATTTCAACAAAGCTTAGAACTCTTTTTTGTAACTTCCAATTTGCATCAACAAAATGCCCAGTTATAACCATGTATTCAATGTTTTGGTGCTTAGACTTCCACAAATCAGTGGTTAGACTAATTCTCTTAACATCTCTTAACAAGTTCTTTAACTTTTTTTTTCTCAATCTCATACACATTCATAACATCATCCTTAAGAGCATGCCTAGTAACTGTTTCAGCCCTATGTTGCAAGCTTTTAAAAACAAAATTTAAACCTTCTTCTTCAACAATAGAAAATGGGTGTTCATGCATAAGTACCCAATGGGAAATCAGTTCTCTAGTAGTAGCAGGATCATACTTACCATTAGTCAAAGCAGGATACGAAGAACCATCTTGATTATCGCCAGAAACTCGTTGAAAGTTAAGAAGTTGTTGCTTATTATCAGCAAGTTTCTTCTTTTTACAACTTTCAAGATGTCGCTTTAGAGTTGTTGTTGTTCTTTGTTGGGTTCATTACAAACTGATCTTTGCAGTGAATACATTGTGCCTTTTTTCCATCATCAATCTGGATCATATCATTCCAAACTTTTGATGTTTTAGCTCTTTTTCTCTTTGTAAATTGATGTGCTTCAGAAGCATTCTCTTGGGCTTGATTGTTCGAATCATTAGGATCACTAGAACCATTAGCGCTGATTCATATTCTCGTTTGCATCGAGAGCCATGTGTTGTCAAGAAGAAGAAGAACAAGCCTTTTAGTTTTATGAACTTATAATTGATAAAGTGTAGTAGTAGTATAATGAAAAAGAAAGTGAATAAATTTTTTAGTCTCCCAATGGATGATGGGTATTGGCGTTTCGTTTCTGCGCTGTACAAGTACCATTCTCCAATGCAAGACTCTTGATTTTCTTTTTCTATATAATAAAAAGGCTTTAGTTTGATATTATCCTAACATATGCAATTAAATGTTTTATAAATTAAATCTAACTTATTAATGTACATATATTACTAACTACGTAGTAAAGTGTTGTATAATGACTATATTTATCGACCCTCATGGTGCGGTTTTTAAAATAGAGAACTCATTTTGTGGTGCGGTTTTTTAAAAAACATTTTGCGGTGTTGTTTCGGTTTTCACCAAAACCGCACTAAAATAACTGCACCGCACTACTCCGTCATATTCAACTATCTTTTTTTTTTCTTTTTTCTTTTTTTTGTCTTTTTAAATAAACCAACTAAATTTAATAATTTTTTATTAGTTATTTCAAACATATTTTATTGGTTAATTATTGTTTGAGTTTTTAGGTCACATAACTTTATTGTCTAAGTCTGTGTGCCATGAGGGTTTGGTCAATTGGTAAAAAATCGATCAAATGACCCTAATAGGGTTTTCAACTCATGTAATGTTTAGACTTTTGATACATGTCTTTGCGTCATGATGGGTTGGTCACTTGGTGACAAATCGAACAAATGACTCTAACAGGGTTTTCGACTCGGTTAATGTTTAGACTTTAGATACGTTTCTTTGTTCCTTGAGGGTTTGGTCAATTGGTGAAAAATCGACCAAATGACACTAATAGAGTTTTCAACTCATGTAATGTTTAGACTTTAGATACATGTCTTTCCGTCATGATGGGTTGGTCACTTGGTGACAAATCGAACAAATGACTCTAATAGGGTTTTCGACTCGGTTAATGTTTAGACTTTAGATACGTTTCTTTGCTCCTTGAGGGTTTGGTCAATTGGTGAAAAATCGACCAAATGACACTAATAGATTTTTCAACTCATGTAATGTTTAGACTTTCCAATATTGATTTTTTTTTGTCATCTAACAAATCAAATTCATTAATCCTATGAACTTTTATTAATTAATATCTTAAACCAACCTCTAACCGACAACCAACTAAAAAAACTTTATTAACTCAACCTCTAACAACCAAATTTATTACTAAAAGTCTCCAACAACCTATTGTTCACTTATATATAAGTTCTTTTAACTATTGACTATAAACTAAACAAAAAAAAACAACTAGAAAAATTCTCTTGATATTATTTGATTTGTGATACTTTGTTTGATCTCTAATGGATTCTAAGTGATAAACAAAAAGCGCCTTCATCCATCCACCATATGGGAAAATTTTCAGCTAATAATGAAAGATGGGAAACATCAAGCTCTATGCATTAGATGTGGAAACATTCTACCGGCGTCCTCCAACTCATCAAATTCCCATTTGCGACGACATTTGGGAACATGTTTGAATAAATAAAGTCGAAGATTGAAGTTAGAATTTCGATTCGAAACTACGATTGTATTATGGTTTTGTCTTAATAATATCAATGTATCACTTGTGTTATGAAATGAATGATTAGAATTTTGATATCATTTTCACTTTACGATTCAAGAATGCATTATATTGATAATCATGAATTCATGATGTCCTTTTATCCACAAAAAGAAAATATAACAATAACGAGGCATTCAGAACCCGTGCTACGCACGGCCTATCGCAGATTTTTGGATCGGATTATGAATAATAGGATTGTTTGGCCGTTTGTTTTGTGTTTAGGTTTATGTACTTTTGTTTAATCTATCATATTTGAATGGAAATGGTATGGATGTATTATGTATATATTAAGTTTATGAATGGATTTACTGATTCAAGGTTCAGTTTATGTATGCATATTTATAGTTTAGTATGCTAAGTGAAATATTTATACTTTGTTCTTTAAAATTTTAAGAATATGAATTATTTTTTTGTCTTTTGTTATGGTTCCGTGTTATTTGAGTTTGAATTTAATTGTTCATCACATAATTGTTGTGTGTTTTGTCGGGTGTATGCATATTTATAGTTTAGTATGGTGAGGGAAATAATTATACTTTGTTATTTAAAAATTTAAGAATATGAGTTTTTATTTTGTTTATTGGAATAAGAAGCATTGTTGTTCTATCTAATTTACTATAGTATAATTTTTGGTAAAATTTTTCATTATTTGTATTGTAAGTTGTGAATGTATCTTATATTTTGTAAGTACCACTTTGTTTTGTAAGTTGTTTTTATCATAAGTTGAAGGGTTGAATGTGTTATTACTAAATTCATGTATGAAACCTATTTGATGTTTCTGCATGGGAAAATAAACCATCTCTGCAAATTAATTGATGAGTTTATTTTTGTAATCATGATTCACGACTATTGGTTTCCATCTCGATTCATCTATAATTATTCATTAGGTTGTTGTTTTTTATACTTAACTTTATACCTAAAAAAATACTTGTGCCCTAATTATTCAATCAATGGCCGATGCTGATGAAACCCCTCTACTCAATGAACTAAAAAATGTTTACGCAAGGAATTGCACAAAGCTTTCAAATTTCTATATGGTCATGAGCATGTGGAAGACGAAGTTTTTATAAGGTTTGTTGGAGAAAGGCGTGATCAACAAACCACAATCCAACAAAATCGATCGATGGCGAGTTATGGTCTCTCAATCATGATGAAGAGGAGTCATTGGTGATGTCTGAATGTGAGCATGAGGATCTTGTCACTGCGTAGGAGGTTGGAGGTGGTTCCTTCTCTTGCTTGAGCTTCGTCAAGGGTTGACCGAAAAGGAGAATAACATCTCCATTCTTGAAGTTTATGATTAGGTGTTTGTTGGAGTTTTTTTTGTGTATTTCATCATCATGGTTCATCTTTTGCTGTTTTAAGTTATTATCAGTTGTTGTTTAATGATGATGATATAATGAATATGATGTAAATCTTTATTATTATATCAGAAATGAATATTATCTTTTAATCTTAATTTCATTGGTGTATTTTTTTTTTTTCTTTCCTAATTTATTTTATATAAAAAAGTTGGTGCTTTTTCTCTCACACATAGTGTAGTCAACACACATTATAGTGAACATAGGCGATTTAAATTAGGGTTTTTATCTAAATTTGGGGATATTCAATTTCACAATATTCTTTTGAAATTAAAGCATATTATCAGTTTAATTAAGAGTGTGGAATCAATTGTTATGAAAGGATAGCCGGATTTATGTACAGGTAATTATAATAAGTGTTGTTTATTATGGATTTGGTATTTCTTTGTTGATTGTGCAAGGGGTCTCATATGTTGATTTTATGAAGGGGTAGTTGTTTGAGATTTTTTTTTATGAAAACATGTACTCGAATGGGTTGATGGATGCTTGGAGATGCACAATTGTTTGAAACCTCAATTGGGAATTGTGTTTTATGTCAAATTTCCAGTGGATGATCGAATGGTTAGTTTACTTTTTATAGTTTTAATTTTGTTTTAAATCGTTGTAATTATATATTGCTTTATATTTATCATCCTTGCTGAATTTGTATATGAATGATACTTAGTGGCTAATCCCTTCAATAAGGTTTACTAAGTGTGCTTGTTTCCAAATTTGTGATTGATAAGCATATTTGGGAATTTTGAATTTTTGACTTGTTTAGTGTTGTAATAGGAGGATGCATTTGGATTAGTTGGTGTTTCTATGTTGAAATCTTTGGTTTATATTAGTTCTTAGATTGTTAGATAGTATGGATTTCAAAGTTTGGTTGAAAGTATGAAGTAAATCTCAGTTTACGATTGAATTTTGTGAATGTATATGTCTAAACAAAGAGTTGTTCTCAAACAGAAATATAATTATTAAAATGAGTTGTTGAAAGTTTCCTTGTAAACAATATTACGGGTTCGACCCTTGAATTCACCTTCTTCATCTCCCACCATAAGTATCTTTAGACCATTAGGGGTTGTAACCTCTGACGCTGCGACATAAAGTTGTCCGTGTGAACACTGGAGTTGGCAGATAGACGCCTACATGTGTAAGTGGCTGCCCTGACTCTTGTTAATTGTCATTGCGTAACATGGTTTCACTGAAACGCCTCCGCTTCATTACGAATGGCCATTGTGTTTGTGTACTTGTTAGTGTTATTCTTGGTATTAAGACGGTTTCTCCAATCTTTGAACCTGTTAGGATTTTGGCACGTAGGACAAACGGCCTAGATCGGTGATGATTAGCCTTGTTCCATTACACAACCCTGGCTGGATTAACATTCCGCATAGCATATTGGTAGGTCTGTTTTTAAATTAGCTCGTGGGGTGGCATCCCTTGTAAATTAGCGAATTTAAAAACTCTGTTGGGTATAAATTCTGTTGATACAACTGATCAGTTGATGCTTTGCATACTTCATACCCTCTTGTAGGTAATAGTTTTGCCCTTTAATTGTTCAAACATGTATGCGTTAATAGCATCAGCGTCATCATTTCTTGGTGTTAGTATTGCTCGTTCTTTGAGATATGCATCTTCAACTTGTCTAGTAGTAAAATCAGGAAATGTTGCCTTAACTATCTGAGCAATAGGAGCATTGCATGTTTCGATAATGAAATCCTCGGGAATCTCAATCCAAGTAGGCTCATCTTCTCCTTTGCTTATTCTTTGCAAGTTTCCATCGCCCAACTTTAAAACCCATCTATTGAATTCTTGCTTTCTTGAGTTAATTGAACCATCCGGTGAAATTTCATTCACTCTCATGTTTAGTCGTCAGTGAAAACTTTGCAAAACTTCCACAAATGTGAACGATTTATGCATGCTTGCACTACTTCTTGACGTTTGCCTTTTGTGATGGTAATATTTGTGGAAGTCACCTCCAAGTAACACGTGAGCCCACCAGAGTTTTCTCTTTTTTTCTTTGTTTTCGTATCCTAATATATCCCTTAGCGTTCTGTCTAGCGCTTCAAAAGCATACCTCTGAGTCATAGGGGCTTCATCCCATATTATTAGCTCAACCTACTGTAATAATTCTGCTAAGTGCGTATTTTGTTTAATCCCACATGTGCTATTTTCCATTAGCTCAAGCGGGATAACAAATCGTGGTTCTACCTCCGAAGTAGCAATGGCGATTCCTAATTAAATATTTTAAATTTGTCATAAGTTTAATAATGTAATTGTTAATTATTCAATCAAGTATATAGAATTTTATGAAAGGTTTACCTGAAGATGCAACTGCTAACACAATCTTCTTTTCTGATCTTAATCGTGAAATTATGGTTTTATATAAGAATGTCTTTCCTGTACCTCCGGGTCCGTAAACAAAGGAAAACTCCCATTTTTTAGAATGGACTGATTCATTACATGCTCATATATTAATTCTTGCTCGGGGTTTAATAACGAATGCAGCTGATCATGTTCAATCTTACTTTCTTTTGAATCAAATTCGAGTTCTTCTCTAATCAAACGATTATCCAAATTAGTTAGGAGGTTTCGATTAGGTTGTGGAAGATCAGGAAAATCTTTTAAAGATCTCCCGTTTCTATTTAACAACTGCTGAATTTCTATCAAGCATAGTTTTTATTTGTTCCTCCGTTAACTCTAACTCAGGGATAGTTGAAAACTTTACGCTTGTGGTAAGATATCTTCGACAAAATCTCCCATGTTTCTTCCCAAAGCTTTAATGGTTTACTAACATCGCAGAACAACAAAATTGTTACAAACAGGTCCCGTAGCTTAGGACCTAATGTCGAAACTTGCTTCATTATAGCTTGTGTCCATTCATTGTCGTCATTGAGAAGGCCGTATGCGAAACATACTTCTTTAAAAGTTCCATAGACCTTTTTGTTAACAGTCATTAACTTTTTAAAAGATTTAGGGCCTCTTACCACATTTAGCAACATTCTGAGATAGTAACGCTCCCTGAAGGGGCTTGTGTAAAAATCCGGCCAATACTTTTTCGGTTTTCGTTCTTTCCATATCTTCGGTTGTTCGTGCCACACATATTTTGTTGGTAATTCAGCATAGGTTAGTTTTCTGGCTGCTTTATCTCGTTTATTTAACTCAAACCACTCTGTAAACATCGTTCTCTTGATATCTTCCCTTTGAAGAAGTGCTGGTAAACTCTGTGAATCACGTAATGTGATTGAGTTTTGATTTGGTAAGTGGAAGTTTAATTTCATGACTGTTAGCCTTAATAGTTTTTATTAGAAGTGATGGTCATTCACATTTAGGAACTTTGTAACGTGTGTTAGATATCGTGCTAGAATAGTCAAAGGGCTCATGGATTGGGCTAAGCTAAATGGGTATTAGTTTAGTTAAGTTAGCCTTGTATAAGTTCATGTAACCCAATCCATGTCCAAGCCCATATACGGCCCATGGCCAAGCCTTAGGGCATCCTTTGTCTTGTACTATAAATACCCCTCAAGTATGTCATTTGAGGGGTGTGCTTGAAGGTGTGTGTGTGTGTGTGTTTTTCCTTTGAAGCAATATACAACTTATTGTTTTCATCTTTCTTTTCTCACTCTCTAAACATACATAAAATTCTATCATTCAAGTCACCATCTTTCTATTCTTCATCTTTCATCTCTACGCATACAGTTTGTGTAGAACGTGTTATTGTTGTTTGGTTTGCTTGGTAAAGTGATAAGGTTGATATATCGTAGTGGTCCTACAATGACTGATGGATAAGAGTAATGGATATCGAAGAAGAGAGCCATGCCTCACATGGTGCTAATCCGACAATTTAAATAGTTTGTGATCTCATCAACGCATTGATTCTTTGTCCCCCCATCGTTGTTTTGTCACCACGTTCTCTTGCACCATAGTTGCTCTATCGGCCCTTTGTTTAAGTACTTGAATAAGTACTTTATTGCTTTAGATCTGTTGCACCATTCAAGCGTTTATGTGTGCACGATATTTTAACAATAAACATCGATTGTAAGGAACGACATTTCTGTTATCATAAGTAAATTTGCCTTTCAAAGCAAATACTTTTGTGTCTCTTCGTCGATAAACGGGTACCATCTTCATCCACCATTGTTTCTTTATAGAATGATTTGGGATAACTTTTGTACATTTCCCTTCAATTGTGCATGGAGCATAGTTTGCGTCTTTACCACATGGACCATGCAACATATACTCACTGACGGCTTTGTATACGGATCATTTGTTGGACATGGTAGTTCTGAGATATCATATTATCTAACGATTTCCGTTTTGCATTTGTAATCTTCTTCCGACCCGAGAGTATATGTGCGTGTGGGAGCCTCGTTTTGAAATTCAATTACATACACCTTCAAGTATATATTTTAACAAAATTAAGGGTTGTTTGAAAAATTAGTATGAGATTGTAAATAATTATTGTATATTATATTATTATTTACACGCACAATGTGGTCCAAATATATGGTTTTTTGTTAGATCATCTAATAGCTGAGTTAGCTTCATTTTGAAAACACGCGTCCCTATTTCTACGGCGATCATGTGCTTTTTGTCGGTATAAATGCCAACATTTCATCAATTCGGCCATTTTGGATTAGATGTGTATGTGATAAAAGATCTGGGATTCCCATAAGTACGACACAGAGTCATTGCATCTTGGTAGTTTTGCATCATATAACGTGGTCCGCCAGTAAAACTTGAGGGTAAAACAATCCTTTTTCCAAGGCTGTGCGTGTGTCTCCCCTTGTAGCTGCGTCCGCAAATTATGATCAGATCTACTCGTAACGTGTCTTGATTATGTCTATTCCATTTTAGTCTTTGTTCCTCAACTGATGCGTATCGTCAACCAAAATTCTTTGGAAATAACCCTTTAAGTAAAGTGTTGGCTTGGTTGTTTCATTTGTGTGAATCAAATATGCGTAATATTCCTTCATTGAAACATATCCACGTTTAGTCTTGTTGTTACCGTTATTGGAATGATATGGTATCTTATTGATATCCATCTCTCCATACGGGAATAACAAAGGATCTTTACAATGCCATGTAGGATGGATGCAATTACGATATTCGGGTTGTACCCATTGTTTTGCAATTAACAATGATATCCTTTGTAGGAATACCATCTCCAAAATCATTAGTTATCAGGCTGCTTACGATACGGTTGGAACGTTATCGCTTTGATGTTCTTCTCTCACTAAGTAAACGCAATTCAAAGTTTACAGATTGATTAGAATGACACCAATCTCTTGCCATTCTAAATGCTTTTGCAAGCGCACTCGATTCATCCAACATGGTAATCAAACTTTTGACGATGGACTCATCCACTTGATCATTTATTTCATTATTCATGAAAGCATTCATACGATTCCTAGGTTCATTCTTATATCAAAGAAATATAACTGAGCATACCTGGGTTGAACTCCTTGTACAGGTAGGAGTGACCAAATTAGATGATAATTTTGCCCATTTATTCTAAATGTATACACACCCCTTCTATTATTTATTGAATGATCTATCCTTGCTCCAAAGGTTGTAAATGTGAACATCCCATTATACACTCTGATTTTTTCTCTAAATTTTGTAGTTGTAGGATTTGTGAAATCAAGGAGAGTCTTTAATGGCAATGGTGGTTCTTTGAATTTCGGTAGCAAGACTTTACCATCCGGCGACATAGTGAAAAAGTAGGATTCATTACGGGTTTTTATCTTTATCAATTCTCTCTTCATACCACATGTTTGCATTACAACTATAGCATTGATAAGATGGTGGTCCAAGCTTAGCATAAGAAACAGAAACACCTATATTAAAAAGATAATAAGTAGTAAAATTTTAAATAAGTTGGTTATTTTAAAGATCTACATAATCGAAATTCATTTTTTTATAAATACATGATGATGATTTTGCTTGTTTTGGTAGTATCCTTGATTCACTTGTTCTTCGTCTACCTAAAAAGTCACAGATGTTGAAAGTGATTTGCATATAATTTAAAATATTGAATTAATATATAATATTTTTATATATATGATTTAGAGCCATTTTTATGTATTTAATACCTCCGTCGTGGTTTGTGCGTGTAACAACTTGTTGGGATGGTTCCTCTGCAATAACATATTTGATTCTTATTGATAATCTTATTGTAAAAAATTTAATAAAATGTGCAACAAAGGATTTGTGTGATTACCTATCTCACGGAATGTATTAACTTCAGCCCCACAGTAACTTTGGTAACTCCCATCTTTGTTAACAATTGTATGTGATTGTATGATGATTTTATTGTTGAGTATGTTAGAGAAAGATGGAATATTATTATCCATACCTAACTCACATTGTCTAATGTAAAGATTTTGATGCTTATGGTTCATAATCATGTAATTGAACACTACAATTAATATGAATAGGAAAAGACAGGTCTCTTTATATACAAACAGTTATTAATCTTCATTAAGAAGATTTGTAACCTACACGTCTCTTCATATGCAGTGTATCTAACAACTATTACTTGGTAATTTCTAACTTTTATATCATCTTTGTGATTGTAATAAATTAGGCTGCAATCGTTATTTTTCATTTTAGTTATAGAATATACAAAATTTATTTAGTGGAATACTTCTTAGCTTCACAACATAACATATTGTTTAAGATATAAAAGTTGTAGATTAATTCTTCTTTGAAATTTCTACAATTTAGATTGTATTATTGATTTCATTTCTATATATTCCAATATTGTTTAATTTCTCATATGTGAACAACATTGATTACATTTTGATTTATTAAAATGAAATTTGATTACCTTTATTATACAATCCAAGTTTTTTTACTTACTAATTAGCATTGAGATGCACTTATTAAATTTCAAACATTGCTTAAAATCGAGAGTTGGTCCTATTTTTGTTACAACTTTTATAACTGGATTACATATATTTGAGTATGTATTTCATGCATAACTGTTTGACAAATATTGGAGTTTTAATTTTAAGCATAAGCGGAATTTTATAACTTAGTCACCAAACAAAAGTAATATCAAATATTCGTTGTGTTTAAAACACCAAAATTATTCATTAAAAAACAGACTAAAACAAATTTCTTTGTCTAAATGACATATTCCAACAAACTTTTGAGGTCATTTCCTCTTTATTTTTCTAAATCTTAACAACCAAGATGTGTCTTCATCGTTGATTGATGCTTCGTCATTAATTTCATTTTCTTTCAGAGTTCTGCTTTTGGTGAGGCTTCTTCCTCTTCTGATCAGAATCAGTCATAACATACACGAAATAGTAAGATTTTCATTGAACTTTTGATTATATTTCTGTTTAATGTTTGTTATTTAATGGTTGTAAAGGTTATTGAGAACCAACCTTTTATTTTTCTTAGACTCTGTAGATTTGGAAGGTGTGGCAATTGTTGGAACAGACAATTCAAGTGGGCATATAGCACAACATATGAAGCTCTCAAATATTCCATGATCATAGTAGGTGTGACTCTTGATTTCAAAAACGTGTGTTGTACCAATGAGGTTGGCTAGTGGTGGTGGCAAGATCCTCCTCTCATCGGCTATAAAGGAAGGTTAGTAAAAGGGTAATGCGTGAAAAATTAAAAATGTTTCATACTCACATCGTGATCCATTAGCTTGAATGATGATCTTTGGAAACTTTACCAAGCGAGTTGCAGGTTCATCAAAAGAATAAACACAGCTTTATCAGTATTGTCAAAACCGTCTAAAGCGAGCCTATACCTTATATGCATGTTTTACAGTGCGTTAGCGATTAGATGTTTTTTAGTCCAAATAACATTACATAAGTATAAACTATAATATCACCTCATATGATAGTATGTAAATTGCTTTTCACATCCATTACACCAAAATCTCCTCCCATTCTGTTTGTACGACATTGTTTTTCCACCACATGATGGGAATCGCCATCCCTTTTCATCCCGATATTTCCAATCGTTGCTTTCAAATGGAAAGTTGGCAACTGTAGATGAGGAATTGTTTAACAAATGTGCAATAGGATGGTAATATAGGTATGGGAATATGAGACTATTACTCACATCATTCGTTTGATTGCGTGACAGCATCAAAATGGTTTTGATTGTTCCATCTTTAGGGACACAATCCTTAATACATATTCCGACCTATCGCCCAACACCACTAACGGATAGAAAAATTCGTAAATAATATATATATATCTGTACTCATTTTTAACCATGCTCATTGATGTACAATTCTCATTACTCTAACACGAAGCAAAATATATATAAATGCTTACCCAGAGGATGATTTAAACTCTTTAAATGTAGGTATGTTAGCTTGGTCAATATCCATGGCTGATGGACTTTTGGATAGATTCAACTTATCCGGAGCGGGATGTACAAATTCAGCTTTACACGTTTTACATCATTGATACAGATAAGTTTGAAAGTTATAGGAAAAACATCTTGTAGTAATGGTATGCACTTGTAGAATTTATGACAATAGGACACATTACTACGTGCTTCATTTCATTGTCAATAAGCAAATCACCTAACCCTCCCCATAATGTTACCCGTCTTGCTGTCCCCTGGATGCATATGCAAGAAACTTTTAAGTTGGTAAAAGCAATATAACATTTTAGATACTGTTTATTTTAATTATCCGCATAATAATTGTGCTAACCTATGATTTCTTAGGTAGAAATCAAGATTTTTGGAACCGGTCTTTTTGTGGTTCATCTTGGCAATGTTGGTCACATACTTACGCATACATCGAAAGGTAATAGTGTAAGTCTTAAGGAAATAGATAATTTATCATAAAAAATTATTTGCTATATAAAATTAATACAAACTTACCAATAAGAGATTTGTTCCTTGTAGGTTTCATATTGTCAATATGAACCTTTACCAAAGATACCTAACATCGATCATAAAGGACGGAAGTCTTTCTTAAGTGGGTTTCTTAGTCAAATTCAAGCTTAAAGGTATTGTTTTTCTAGCGACATTCTTCTTTGTTAGCCTACACAACAAAATCTTCTATTGCGAATAGACCACCTTTTTCTAACCCGTGAAAATTGTATGCTATAGTTGCATTAGCAGTCAGATGGATTACATTGCCGCAATAATATTGTGAAATCATAAAAGTGCAGATAAACGTAAACAACATGTTTAATCATTACCGTTGGATCGAGACAACAAATCATTATTCAATAGATGTGCATTTGTAGCTTTGACATCCCATATCGTGCGAGAGTGTAACAACAATGTTCGGTGAATCACCATCCAACGCATCAATGAACACTGGGAGTTGAACTTCCATGTTGGTCAGTCATTGTATGGAAATATCAAAATGTAGTTATGCCCGATAAAGTCATGCGGGTAAAATTTATATACACCTTCATGGCAACATTTAAGCACATATAATGATTATTAATTTTTTCCATTGAAGGGTTTTTTGGTTCATATCCTTCTTGATATAGATTACTCAGCCATTGTCTTAACAACAATTAATCTCATATAATGAGTATTTAAACCTCCTTAATGGAGGTTAATAGCTTCTTAATACCTGCATATGAATAGACTGGTGGGTTACAAAATTTATTAAGTTCTCATTTATGTACAATTTTCATTACATTTTCCTTCCTTAAAATGAAGGTCCAGTATCCTTTATTATACAATCAGATAATTTACTTGTGTACTCAATTCCAAACTTCATATAAGTTTACCAAGATATTGGTTTTATTAGCATTGAGATTAACTTATTGAAGTTTAAACCTGCCTTAAAAATTATAAATTTTATAATGTAGTATTGATACTAAGTTTATAAGTATAGAGTTCAAAATATTGGTTTTATTAGCATTGCGATTAACTTATTGAAGTTCAAACACCTTAATAATTATAAATTTTATAATGTAGTTTTGATTCTAAGTCTATAAGTATAGAGTTGGAGTTTTTTATTTTGCAGATAAATTGTTTATGGTTGTTAATTGATAAATCAATCATTTTTAGCATATGTTTTTTATTTATGAATCAATAGTTAGTTTCATTAGGCAAAATCCCAAATTATAAAAAGATATAGAATGCTCTTACGTGACACTGAAAGGTAAATTCAGTATTGAAGTTTGAATTTCAAGCATAACTTGATCACATATATTGGAATCTGAATTTCAAACATAACTGAATCACATATATTGGAGTTATTGGAATTTGAATTTGATACATAACTGAATCACATATATTGGAGTCTGATTTCAAGCATAAGGTGAATTTTATAACTTAATAAGCAACCAAAAGTAATATCAAACATTAATTTGGTTTAAAACACCAAAATTATTGAGTGAAAAGCAGTCAAACAAACTTAAACTTTCTAAATGACATACTCCCATAAACAATTGGGTCGTTTACGCTTTATTTTCCTAAAAACCTAAAGACTAAGTTGTGGCTTTGTCGTTGACTGATCTTGCCGTCATTAATTTCATTTTCTTTCATAAGATCGACTTTAGGTGAGATTTCGTCATCTTCGTTTCAGAGTCGGTCACAACACACCTGAAAAATAAGATTTTCACTGAAGTTTTGTTAATATTTGGGATTTATATTAGGTATGTTTGTATCCATTTGCTACAAAATTACCTTCTTTGTTTTATTTTGAGAAGCGGATACATATTCGCTCCAAGCTTCATCAACATGTGGTAACTCGTGTGCGAATCTTCATATTCCAACCTATAATATGCATTAAATAATGTTTTAGTGGTAAGAAATTTTCATATATTACTTTATAGTATTGAAACTTTGTGATACCGTTTTTTGTCTCCTCAAGATTTCATTGGAGTAGGCAAACTTGGGTTTTTGCACAAAGTCTTTTTTGACAATTTTGTCATAAGGGGGCTTGAAGGAGTGCTTTCTATTTGCGGAGTGCTTGAACATTTGAGTTCTTCATCTGGGGATAATATTCCACATGTGAAGCTCTCAAAAGCACCATGTTCAAAATACGTGGATGTCTTGACTTCAAAAGTGTAAGTCGTCCCTATTAGATTTGTTATTGCGCGGGGCAAGTTGAAACCTTGTAGCGTGGTTGAAAGTTACGAAAAAAACACAATATCTTTTAAATTTAATTTATAATTGTATATAAGTATCTAATATATTAAGAATTTAATTTATTATTGTACCTCATCGTCATTTCCCAACGAGTTTCGGAGAACACTTCAACAAAGCGGTGGGTTCATCAAACGAACAATCACAGGTTTGTTCAGGTATGGTCCGACACATCCATTTCAATCCTGAATCTGTTAACATCAGGTAGCATACATAAGGTATTCAATATTATGTAATTTACTATAATTCATGGAAATTGCTAGTCTAAAATCGGTTTACCTTAAAACTGGGTACTCAATGTATTTTTTACACGTTTCACACCAAAATCTACCATTCTTTCGGGTTGCACCTTTTTTGCACTTATTGTCACCACATGATGGGTAGTTCCATCCCTTTCTAGTTCTAACATTGTTGATCATCACTTTACAGTTGTAGGTCATGGACTATAAAATGGATATATATTAAATAAAATACCAATTGACCAACTTGTGTAAATAAGCAAGTGTAAAGATAGAAGCTTACATTGTTTTTCTTATTGCGGCCCCAAATCAACAAATTCTCAAGCGTCCCATCTTTTGACTCGAACAATCAACAGCACTATAGCTTTACCCAATTCCACAGAACTGTAAACAATATACATGCTAAACATTAATAAATGATAATTGTATAAAATAACATAGCAACTATTTATTTAGGATTACCTCATTTCAACTTTTAGATTTATCAATGCAGGGATGTCCTCATTGTCATAAATCAAGGAGGAAGAGCTGCTTGAAAGGTAGACCTTATCTCGCGGGGGTGGACATTGTGATGAAATGTAGCAATAAGGTAACATAAGCTACAAAACCATATTCTATTGATACTCACTGTTATAGAGTTTAACATTAAGAGAAGTTACAACAACCGGACATAGGCCAACATGTTTTGTTTTCTTTTCAATCAAGATGTCACCTAATTCACCCCAAAGAGTTACTCTTATTGATTGCCCCTGTTTTAGGGAAATAAAAAGCAATTGTTATTTTAACTTTCTTAATTTGCTAAGACAAAAAAATATGGAAAGCAAAACACCTCTTGTTAGCGGATAGAAATCGAGAGTCCGTGAACCACTCTTTTGAACTATTGTCCTCCCAACATTTGTAACATAGCCTGCGACATCTGCAAGTATCCAATAATGTATAGTAAGAGCAAAAATATAACATGGCACCAAAAACCGTTTAAGAAAGAATGTTTAAACAAAAAGCCTAACCTATTAAATTTTTATTGTTTGTAGGTTCAATTTCATCAAAATCCATAAGCTCAAAGGATATCTCACAAAACCCTTAGGTGACGAGAAAATTTTCTAATGATTGTGGAACCATCAAATTCAAGAATGTATGGATCCTGCCTAATGATACGATAGTCATCCTTGTTTGGCTGAACAATAAAATTCTTGATAGAGTAAACACCGCCTTCTTTTAAACCTACAAAATTGTGCACTATATTACTCCTTGCAATGATGCATCATGTTACCCTGAAAAACATTGCATCAAAATTCAATATCCCCATTCTATATGCATAATTGTAAATGTAATGTTTACTTACCTTGGCATCACTAACAACAAAATCTGTGCTCAAATACCTCCCGATTCGCATTCATCCCACATTCTCGATCATAACAACAATTGTACCACTAATACCCGTTTCGAGTTGCTCCAAAAATAACTCACCATTATGGTCGGCAACATGAATGGATTTCTACCGGACCGGATGGACATGGAGTTGCTAGGAGCTTTATTGGACATGGTAACTTTTCTGCGATTCGGTTTGAAAGCAAAAATTGATGATTATGGTGGTAAAAATATATGCATCTTGTATTTATAGTTACAAAGGCAGTTACCTTCATTAAGAAGGATTTTAACCCACATGTGTCTTCATATGCAGATATTAGGAAGCTATTAACCACCATTAAGAAGGTTTGTAACCACGTACGTTCATATCTGGTAATTAGTATTATGAAGAAAAAAAAGTACCTTCATTAAGAAGGATTGTAACCCACATGTCTCTTCATATGCAGATATTAGGAAGCTATTAACCCCCATTAAGGAGGCTTGTAACCACATGTCTGTTCATATCTTTGGTAATTAGTATTAGGAAAAATAATAACTTCGGTTTATATCATGAACAACATTAGCGTGTTGTACTCTATGCAATCTTGACGCCTCCGCATTCAATTAGAGGGGACAATCTTATAGTATGTATGATAAAGAACAACATTTATTAATTGAAAAAATGTGGCAAAAGGATATTAGTGAAAAAAAAAAGGCAAAAGGATATTAGTGAAAAACAAAGTGTAATGTTCGGTGTTCATATATAAACCAAAAACAAGGATATTAGTGAAAAAAAAATTTGTAATTACATAAATGATATATTTAAAATATAAATAGATTAAAAAAAAGTACTTGTGGAGAGTTGGTAAATGTTAGTGCTTTCATAGTGTTGGTCCAGTGTTCAAATCCCAATACCAACATTTTTGGAATATGGAATATCTATCATTAGCAGCTATGCTTGATAGGCTCGTTCGACTCGTTTGGTTGTTCGGTTCGTTCGCTCGTTCGACTGACGGTAATAAGCGAGTTTTGAGCGGCCGAGCTATATTTAATTTTTTAGCTCCGGCTGCGTGACTAATCAAACACTACAACTATGTTGAGATCGACTCGAGCTCCGATCTTATCAAACTCGAGTCGAGCTAAGCGAGCTCGAACTCGGAAGTTATAATTCGACTTCGTCAACACCCACAACCCTGCACTATGGTTTGAAGAAGAAGAAAGAAATTTGGAAACAGCGGCGAATCGAGTTAATTGACAAAAAGAAAGCAAGGGAAGACAAAAATTGGCACTAGAAGAGCGAAAAGTTGAATTAGAGGCTCAAAATAAATATGATCACGAGAACTCATGTTCTATTGCATGCCAATCGACGAATCTTTGCCTGATGCGACAACAAACAATGCAAAAACTCAAAGAGGCGATCAAGGCACGCCACAACCTAGAATTTTAATAAGTGTTGTAATGTTTTAATAAGTTTAAGTAATGTTTTAATTTTATTTGAATTATTATGTAACGTTTAATTATTAATGAAATTTTATTTTGTGTTAAAAATGTTTTTTTAAAAAAAATGAACAATTAAGCCACTTAGGGGCTTTAATGCACGACGGTAGCCGGAGAGAAAGGCGGCGTGGCGAGGAAAATGAGGATTGAATCCCCTTACGGGGGCTAGCCTAATGTAATGAACATAATAATTGAATGAGTCATTACTTTCCATTGACCTATTTGGTTGCTATGTTAGAATGGAATAAAGCATTTACACATGTTTTTTGGTACGATGCAATAAACGTTGGAAATGAATGAAATAAATGAAATATGGGAAAATATGATTTCACGTCGTAATGGAATGAAGAAAAACTAGGGGGTAGCTATGTAATGAAATTGGTGGTTACGGACGTAATGGAATAAACAAATGAATAAACCATTCTATTACAAAACTCAAAACAAACAATATTTTTTCATTCTATCGTAATGATTTATTCCATTGCAACTTCGATTCATGCATACCAAACACTACGTTAGTTTTTTCTTAATTGTAATTATTCTTGATAGTCATTTCTTTGATTATTTTGTCCAATTAAGTTCATAACATGAGGTGCAAATGACCAAGTCCAGCAACTTGCATGCTATAAATTGAAATAAAATCTTTATTTCTCAAAACATAAATGAGTATGTAAACATGAATAATAATCTCTTTTACAAATTTTATTTAATACACATTCATTAAACTTTTAAATTACTATAATTAAATCTGATTTTTAATTCAATAAACTCAATGTTTTCTTTTACAATATCGTTAAACCTTGCCCCGAGGGCACCCATTAAACAATCGCATTTTATATAATAAAACACATTTTTTCCACCGTCTAATAAGTTTTTTCTTAAAATAACTTTTATTTTAGTATTGCCACGTGTATAACTAGAATTTTTAGAGTGTTTGTTTTACGGCTATTTTAAATTAGGAAACTTTGTATATTGTTTTTTAATTTATCAAACATTCCATTTTAACATCGTATTTCTTGTTTAAAATAAATAAATGTGTATAATTATAGAATATACTACTTCCTCCGTCTCATAATCATTGTCTAGTGTTAGCTTTTGAGGTCTTTAGTTTGAAACTTTAACTTTAATTATTATTCGTTGTGTTATATAAAACTTGATGCAAAATATATGAATATATTGGATTTTAAATGTATTTTCATTGGTATAATTTCATCAAATATTATATAACACAAACAAAAATATTTTAGGTCAAAGTTTTAAAAGAAAGACTTCAAAAATCAATAGTAGGCAATAATTATGAGACGGAAGTAGTAGTTTATTTAATGCTAATTTTTTAATTAAAGAATGTTTAAACACAACCCCAAAAGTTACGGTTTACAAAAACATTTTTTTTATTTGTTTTTTTAGTAAGGGATTATGTATCCGAAGGCCGTCCAACTATTAAATATTTTACTTTTAGGCTCCCCACCTTATACAATTAACTTATGGGCCATCCAAATATGTATTTGTTTTCCTTTATACTAGCCTTGTTCAGATTCTTGTCGAATATTAATACAATTATAAGAGTAAAACTAACTTTAACATATCAACACAATAAAATTAGCAATTTAAACGTAAAACATTTGTTAAATTATCTTAATTCACTTTCAACTAACTAAATTTGTACTTAAATAATGGCTAAAAGTGATATGTTACATGTAAATACTCGTTTACGTTGTATTAATATGTTATATTTAACTTTATTCTCGTTGGTTTAAAGATTTTCGAGTTTAAATTATCTAAAATTGGTATAAACGAAATCAAACTCATAAATGGGTGACCTATAAGTTAGTTTTGATAAATGAGTAAATAAAATGGGTGGCCTACAGTTGTATCATATTTATATCCTGTTTTAATAACTTGTACGGTGAGTGTGCAAATAAAAAAGAAGAGTGTGCAAATCATCTCCCTACCTAAATTGAAAACTTTGACAGTGGCCACATAATTGTTCGTCTAAAATATCACTTTTATCTATACTACATATAAAAAAAAATGGTCAAACCTTGAAATGTGAGAGAAATGTATAGTGTAATTAATAATTTTATTAAAACACATCATTACTTAAAAATACAATAATTTATTCACATTATACAACCAATTAAAAGCATATCTACCAAACTAAAAACAAACAATTAAAACACCCCTTACTAAAAACTACAATAAAATTTTCACAATGTATAATTTAAACAAACTACAACATAATCTAAAATATAAAATAATGAGTAAACTGCAAAATACATCCCTGTGGTTTGCAATTTCTGAGACCTTACATCCCTGTCGGAAACTATTGGCACCTTACATCGCCGTTAGTCAAGCGTTTACGAGCCATCCCTAAGGACCAACGACCTTAAAATTTTCTTCGTTAACTGCTAACGGGAGTATAGAGGAGGGTTGTTTTGGTCTTTTTACTCATATAAGGGATGTATTTCTACTTGTTTACTCTTTTACATATAAGAGGGATGTATTTTGCAATTACTTTTATACTTTACTTTTTTTAATTATTATTATTATTATTTTGGAATTTGGAATACTTTTTTACGAAAAAAAAAATTAGGAAATACTTTTTCTGAAAAAATTTTTTTTGGAATTTGTTTTCAAATTTTTTTTCGGAAATTTTTTTTTCAAAATTTTTTTGGAAACTTTTTTTTCAAATTTGCGAAAAAATTCCAATTTTTTTTGGAAATTTTTTTTTCAAATTTTTTCAATTTTTTTTTTAATCTATTTTTTTAAACTTTTGAATTAGTACAAAAACAAACAAAAACGTAAGAAAAACAGACAAATTGTAAGAAAAACGAACAAAAATGTAAATATACATACAAAAACGGATGAAAACGGGCAAAAAAGAATAAAAATAGACAAAACGTAAGAAAAATTGATAAAAACGGAAAAAAAATCTAAAAAAAGGTAAGAAAAATGGACAAAAACGGATGAAAACCGATAAAAACGTAAGAAAAACGGACAAAACATAATAATAATAATAATAATAATAATAATAATAATAATAATAATAATAATAATAATAATAATAATAATAATAAAAGTAAAGTATAAAAGTAAATTGCAAAATACATCCCTCTTATATGTAAAAGAGTAAATTGCAAAATACATCCCTCGTATGAGTAAAAAGACCAAAACAACCCTCCTATATACTCCCGCTAGCAGTTAACGAAAAAAGATTTGCGTCGTTCGTCCTTAGGGATGTATTTTGGTAAACGTTTGACTAACAATAGATGTAAGGTGCCAATAGTTTTTGACAGGGATGTAAGGTCTCAGAAATTGCAAACCACAGGGATGTATTTTGCAGTTTACTCTAAAATAATTAAACACACTAATTAATGTTATTTTTAAAACACCCTAAAATGAAAAGTACATGTTATTATACACATTATACAAATTATAAAACACACAAAGCTTCATACACGCTAACAAGTTGATAGTATATATAGTTTTGAAAATCGGACCGGACCAAGGGGTTCAACCGGGAACCGGTGTCGCCAACGGTTCGGCTAACCAATAAAAGCCATCAGCGAACCAGAGAGGACCGTTGAAGCCGAATACTGCTGGTGAATCGGGTGGATCTATTTCTCTGGTTAATAATCACAGGGTACCCGCCGCAACGCGCGAGTACCCTACTATATACTATATATAAATGAAAAACAAAAAAGTAAAAAGTGAAAAGTTAAAACTAAAAAAAGAAATGTTGAAAACATATATTTCAAAAGGAAACTATTAATACATATCGAAAACCGGGTTGACCCGGAACGCTTCAAACCCGGTGGGTTGACCCGGTTTAATTTGACCCGTTTTTTACCCAACCCGTCGGGTTGACTCGGTTTAAATCGACCCATTTTTACCGAACGGTTCAACCGGCTGAACCACCCGGGTCGAACCGGGTTTCAAAACATTATGTTTAATCCCCAAATCTTCAAACTTTTAATATTTTTCGTTTATAACCCATAAACTTTTTTTTTAACACAAAACGATATGTCGTTATAAAATCTCGTTCTTTATCATATGCACCGGTACTTGTCTAGTGTAATAAAAGTATAAAGGGATTTGCTAATGGGTGTCTATTGGGCAACATTTAGAGTGTAAATATATGAAAAGTTTTTGTGTATTAAATAGAAAATTACATTTTTTTACAGTAAATTTTATATTTATTAATCTTTACTATCTAAAATGGAAAAATGGTCAAAAGGGAAAAGTGAAAACTTGAATATTGAATATTGAAAGTCAAAATTTTTGAAACCTTTTAAAATGTCAAAAATAAAAATCTTAACTACATAAAAAGGAAAAATGGTCAAAAGGTGAATTGTTGACTTTGTTGAATGTTGAAAAAAATAAATTGTTGAATGAGTTATGGTTCACGAAACATGCATGGCAACACATAATCAATACCATATATATAAACATAAACATTACTGTGAAACGATTCAATATGCTAAATGCTATACGTATTGATTGAATGTTTAAAAAGGAAAGAATGAAATGTTGAAACTCATATTCATGAAATGTTGAAACTCATACACAATATATCTTCCATCAATAATTTGTTTTGTGCTTGGCATATCTTCCATATGGGAATTAATAGCCAAATATTTTTCATACGGGAATTTATTTAAAAGAAAGTTGGTAGGTTGGATTGGAGTATATAATCTCATTTGTGATGTTGTAATATGCGACGTCCGCTAAAATATTGAATTTATTTCAATTTATTATTTTGTATACGTCGATAATTTTTAACCACGACTAATTTTGTATACATCGATAATTTATAACCACGACTAGAAACTATGCATAAACCACAATAGCATAACTCACATGAACGTCGCACGCAGACACAAATCAACGATCAAACTTATGTTGAAAACTAAATTGCTACCACCGAAATTGTTATGCGCTAGACCAGTATCGGCCGTAGGTATGAGCTTTCGACTATAAACTATTAATGTTGAAAAGTTGAAAAATGAAATGTTGAAATGCATTGCAGTTAACTAGTATTGCAGGCAACTATTAACTAGCCATGCGTTTGAAAAATAGTCAACTTTGTTTGAAAATTTCAAAAACATCGAAATCAATTTAAAGATATTGCAAATGGTGAAAATCATGGAAAGTCGTACAATTAATTTTTCAATTAATTTGTTACCGTTTTCTATATGGTCTTATAATGGGTGAGAGAGAAGAAATTTGTTAACCGACAATTATCAATTAATGACTTACCATTTTGCATTTACTACTTGGAGCAATAATTACGAAAAATGAGTAGTATAAATTATCCTTCTCTTCTCCATCATTTTCATCAACTCTTGCTATAATCTTTGAAAACAAAAAACAGGACATTTCGGCAACAAGTCCAAAAGGAAACTATTAATACACATTGGAAACCGGGTTGACCCAGGACGCTTCTAACCCAACGGGTTGACCCGGTATAAATTGACCCATTTTTTTAACCGGAACGGTTCAACTGGTTGTACCACCCGGGTCGAACCGGGTTTCAAAATACTATGTTTAATCCCCAAATCCTCAAACTTTTATTATTTTTCGTTTATAAACCGTAAACTTTTTTTTATCACTAAAATTATCTGACGCTATAAAATCACGTTGTTGTGCAGATGGTACTCGTCTAGAGTTAAATTATCACATGTTACAACAGTTTGCAATTACATTTTGATCTTTTTACGTTCTATTTTGAACGTTATACGAAACATTTACCACTATATCGCATATCATTAATTGTCTGGCACAAGGCAGGCGCTTTTGGCTAGCGCAGTACTTCGTCTAGTGTTTATTAAATGTATTTTCTGATTGAAAAAGAAAGTTTAAGTGTATTAATTACACGTTAAATGCATCTATATATAGTTTAAAAGATGACTAATGTTTATAACCCGTAAACTTTTTTTTTATCACTAAAATTATCCGACGCTATAAGATCACGTTGTTGTGCACGGGTAATCGTCTAGAGTTGAATTATCACATGTTACAACAGTTTGCAATTACATTTTGATCTTTTTACGTTCTATTTTGAACGCGTTATCTGGCTACTTACCACTATATAAGCATATCGTTAATTTATCGCTCCAGGAACCCGTCATGCTGGCGCGAATCTGCCGTCTAGTGTTTATTAAATGTATTTCTGATTGAAAAAGAAAGTTTGAGTGTATTAATTACACGTTAAATGCATCTATATGTAGTGATGGTGTAAATTTTGTTGGTTAACAGTTTACAGATTTTAGATATGTAATTTTGTAAAACAAAAGAGTAAAAGTGGGTTTTAATTAAAAACCTTTGTATCTATACTACATATAATAGAAAATCGGTCAAAGTTGAAAAGTTGAATTATTTAAATTGGTCCAATGAGAGACAAAATGCATAGTGTAATTAATACTCTTATTAAAATACCTCATTACTTAAAAGTACAATAATTTATTCATATTATACAACCAATTAAAAACATATCTACCAAATTAAAAACAATCAATTAAAACACTCCTTACTAAAAAGTACAATAAAATTTTCATAACGTACAATTTAAATAAGCTACAACATAATCCAAAATATAAAATAATTAAACACACTAATTAATGATATTTTTAAAACACCCTAAAATAAAAAGTACATGTTATTATACACATTATACAAATTAATAAAACACACTAACTTCATACAATTTAAATAAGCTACAACATAATCCAAAATATAAAATAATTAAACACACTAATTAATGATATTTTTAAATCTATACTACATATAATAGAAAAACGGTCAAATGTGAAAAGTTGAAAAGTTGAATTGTGGAGCTATCAGTATTCCACCAGACTCAAAGAGGCAGTATGTGAAAACACTACTATACTGGCACGTATCATTAAATATTTTCTTTAATATCCTGCTAATTCTCAAGCTTTACACAGGAAGAAAGAGGGTGCTTGTGTAAACGATATTGTTGCAACAAAGACAAATTATGAGCCACGTGTAGTCAAAACATAGTTTACAAATCGAGATGTATATAGCGTTTAGTCTGTAGCACTAAGAAGCATGTTTTGTTGTTAAATTTGTTTACATGTGCGTGTGACTGATAGAATCTCACATGGATTATTATATAGTTGTATAGAGCTGTTAGGAAATATATGGTTGGCGGACTTACTCAAAAGTTATAGTATAAAAAAGATATCATCTATCATCTAAATCGAGGCCACATGAGCTGATTCTAAGCTTATTAAATTCTCACTAGCTGATCGCCCAAGCTTTTATCATTAACGTTATTGTTCAGGTCATATATTGGCTGAAAGAGAATAGGAAGGAAAAAAACTTTCTGCAATTTCTGATTCTCATTTTTGAATGACTGAATAATGATATTGAAAATGTGTTTGGGTTTTAGCCTTTTTCACATTGCTTATGCTATTGATTTATGATACAGGCCAAGTTTTTACCGAAAATTTGAATGGGAAGATACGCCAGATATGTAGTGGCACAGTTGGCGTTACTGAAATTAGTGATATATTTGCTACTTACAACAAGTGTTCGTTCGGTATGCGAGCGTGTTATGAGTACTAGAAGAGAAGGTAATCAATCATGCTTTAGTACAAGACTAGATACACAAGACTCAAAGGTTAGCGTAGCATAGATTTTCAGTCTTCATGAACAATAACTATAAAAATTCAAACTTTCATCAATGCAAATGATTCTTTTATCAGGAACCCGATAGTCGATGGTCATGACGATGAGGGTGATGTTGATGCTTGGAAAACGCGTTTAGCTATCCTCAAGAAAATAGCTACATGGGACAGGAAATGGGCATGTAAGTCATAGAATACCGTAAAGGCGTACGTGACGCCTGAAAATTTTGAACTGATGGTTGTCTAGGCTAGAGGTGGTGAAATGGGCACTTTGTATAACGTGTCAAAATGGTAACTTTCTGATATTGTGATTCCAAGCGTATTGTCACACCCCCAATTTACCTGTTTTGCAGCGGAATGGAATTCACGGGATTATTTGTCATAGCATCACATTCATAGTTATATTGAACGACCTAAAGTGTCGTTTGAAAAGAACATCGTTTGATTTAATAAAACAATCAGAGTTTACAAAGTATGTCCCAAATGAAAAATCAACTTGTGCGGAAATAAGTTTGTTACAATTCAAACGATGTTTTAAAGTACGTAAAAACCAAGTGAGACGGCGTGTCATCGCTGACTCCATGATGTGTCCATATGCATGCCATGAAGTGAATGCCTTAGATACATGAGATAAAACATGCTAAAAGTGTCAACACAAAGGTTGAGTGAGTTCATAGAGTTTGTGTTGAAATGTAAATCCTTTCAAAATCGTTTATGCAAAGAAAGGCATTGTAAATCCACTCGGTTCAAGTTCCGCCCATACAAAACTTGCAGCACATTGTGTGTTCACAACCCACTGCCAAAATGTATGTAGTTTATGTGCAACACATGATGTCAAATGAATTCACGATAGTACCTAACTCGACGTAGAACCATAACACATAATCAATAGTACATGACTCAATGTATCAGTAGTCAACTGACATAGAACTTTATACGACGTAGAACTATAGCACATAATCAATAGCACATGACTCAATGTATCATTAGTCAACTGACATAGAACTTTATACGACGTAGAACTATAGCACATAATCAATAGCACATAAACAAGAACAATTGATATAGTACGACATTCGGTTTTGAAACAATGGTGATCATGATAGAAGTTATCTAAAAAAAAATATAAAGTACTTGTGAAAAATAATTGAGCATGTATCTCCCCCAAAATAGTACAAAACAATTGAAAGTGGGGCTATGAAAACTCACGTAATCGAGAACGTTTAGAGTATTTGTGAAAGTAAATGAAAATAGTTTGAGCATATCTCCCCAAAGAGTTTGTAAGACAAATAAGTAATAGAAAGTGGGGCTACGAACTCACCGGGTGTGATTGATATGCTAACAAAATGAAGTGCAAGAAAATGAGGCTGAAAGAAACTATCCGCGACCTAAAATGAATGATATGATACTCAATGAGTTATGATGAAATGTTATGATATGCATGCATTTCGTATGTTATTTATACCATTTGCGAGTTTTGAAAATAATACTTATCGTCAAAAAAAATACTCTTTTGACGTCTTGACCATTCTTAAATTACTTTACAAGTATTTACGTCAAAATGTCATCCTACAATAGTTTCTTAATGATTTATTGTGAAATTTTAACTTTTCGTCAAAAAATAATGTCGTTGGAAATTTTATGAAAGTGACAAAAATGGCTTGAAAAACTAGTTAAAATAAAAATGGTGTACGTCAAACGTTAGGAAACGAACTCGACGGTTTTGGAAAGTTTGTATCAAAATCTAAAAGTTTCAGTTCATGAGTTTTAGTCATAGAGGTCTCGAACATAAAGATAATAGGGGTTAAATATGGTGATTTTAGTTACCGTAACACTTATCTCGTAAAAATAATATAGTTTTTCTAAAAATAATAGTTACGGCAAGTTTATGAAAAACGCGTGCATATCTTTGTCGATTTCAAACTCCGTTTTCTACGTAGTATATGTCCTTAGCTTCGTATCAAAGTATACTAATATATTTTTGATAAGTCGAAATAATTTGTAAAGCTTAGGACGTTTTTGATTCAATAAAGTAATAATAGTATGCTGAAATTTCAGAAAAATATATATTTCGTCGTCAAACTTGTAAAATCCATAACTTCTTCGTTATAACTCCGTTTAATCCGTTCAGCCGCCACGGATTCGTTTTAAAGTATATTTTCTAAATATCAAGGCCAAAATTTCGTGTCAACTGTCGGATTTTCCAGAAAAATAAAACAAGGACAGAACACTTTTTATACTAGTCGAAAATAGTTTTTCTCGTACTAAACCTATTCCAATCCCTTCAAATCAACTCCAAAGCTAATCTAATCCTACCATACACCTTCTTAGGGTGTCATGGGTTCCTAGACATCATCAAGACCAAAATATACCAAGGGAATAATTATAGAATGACTTTATATATATATAACTCTAAAAATCATGGAAAAATGGTATAAACAACACAAGTCTTGCATGCTTGCACCAAAAATGAAGAGATAAATATGAAATGAAAAGGAAACATGAAAAATGTAAATGATATGCTTACAAGTGACTATGATGAGGTGCAAAGAACCAAGGTTAACCTAAACACTCTAGGTTTTTATTTCAAAACCTTAATAAGAGTATTATCTAGATTGTAAAAACACTTGAGCTTGAAAAATTGATGATCCCTTGTGAAAAACCTCTTGATGAACCGGTTTGGAAGGATGAAGAAAAGAGAGAAAACTATTTGACTTGAACTTGAATTATTATAGAATGAATGAAGTGTGAAAAGTTAGATTGAGTGTGAATCTAAAATAAGAAAATGTTACCAATCACATTAATGAGTTACCCCTAGGGCGGTTTTTATGGACTATGTTTCACATATATATATATATTTTTTTTTTTTCTTTTATAGCATGTGAATAATTAAAATGTAAGTATAATGTATAAATAAAATGTAACTTGTAGGTTTTATATACATTAGTGTATTTAAGGAAATTTTAGGTGAAAGTAACTTTTAATAGATCAAAATAAAGTATAATGAGATCATAAAAATTGTAAAAATACATTCCTTGTAAAATTTGAGTGCTATAATAATTATCGTGTAGTTTTTAAGAAAACGTCGTAATAATATAAATTTAACGATTTATGTACAGAATAAATTTAAGACACTAAGTAAACTAAAAATATAGTTTTTATAACTAAATGTAAGTATAAAAATATGTCGGATCATTTTTGGAAGTAAAGGATTAAATGCTCAAAATAATAACTCACGCGATAACGTTTATTTAATATAAAATTTACGCGATTAATGTGAAATGCAATGTCATGAATGAACTAATATGATGCAAATGATGCTAATGAAATGTAGACTAAACTTAGTCTATATGAAATGTTCGTGATGATATGATCATGAATTCGCCGCTAAACCATTAAGGTTCGCGAATTTGGAACCACGAAACCTAGTTTACGATAAATGATGAAATTGTGAAGCATGAATTGTTTTGAGAAATGACCAAAATTTGAGAATTGTGACATTCTTCCCATGTCGGAGGAATCACGTCCTCGTGATTCAATCGATGATACTATGGTTCGAACCTCGACAAGGGTTCTAAAAGTTTATGCTCGTGTATGGTCTAAATGATTATGTCAATGCTCATGCATATGAGTTACTCGTCCCACAAGATCGTTCTGTGCTATCGTGAGTAAGTCCCATCCTAAATACATGCTTTCTTATGATTAGGCTCGATGAGACAAGCTTTCCCATTCTCAAGCAAAATTTTTAAAAGACTTTTAGGTAACCGATTTTTGCTTAATCCCACAACTCATCAAACAAGAACTGTCATACGATTAGGCTAAATCGGTTTAGGTAACGACTTGTTTCTAGCTCGATCTTTGCAACTCATCAAACAAGAGCTGTCACTCGGATCAAACTGGAAACAAGTGGTTTGAAGAAAATCTTTTGAAAATTTGGCTTGATTACGGAATTGCTTACACATATGAGACTACTACTCCCTTCATTGCATGATTCTTCCCGAATTAGACATAGGTGATCAGGCTATGTATAATTTAGAAGTAACTATGCAATGCTTGGACTAATCGACTCATATGATGTTTGGTGTTGAGTCATAAGTGCGCATGTATAAAGAATATGCACTTATAATGATATGATGAGATGCTATGATGATGTGGTTATAGTCTAGGGTCAATGATGCAACCTAGTTCTCTATAAGAAGCTCGATGCCAATCTGTCACACCCCAATTTACACGTTTTCGTGGAATGGAATTCCTAGAGGTTGACTGTCATAGCATCACAATCACAGTTATATTGAACGACCTAAAGTGTCGTTTGAAAAGAACATCGTTTGATTTAATAAAACAATCGGAGTTTACAAAGTAGGTCCCAAATGAAAAATCAACTTGTGCGGAAATAAGTTTGTTACAATTCAAACGATGTTTTAAAGTACGTAAAACCCAGTGAGGCTGCGTCATCGCGACTCCATGATGTGTCCAAATGCATGCCATGAAGTGAATGCCTTAGATACCCGAGATAAAACATGCTAAAAGTGTCAACACAAAGGTTGAGTGAGTTCATAGAGTTTGTGTTGAAATGTAAATCCTTTCAAAATCGTTTATGCAGCAAAGGCATTGTAAATCCACTCAGTTCAAGTTCCGCCCATACAAAACTTGCAACCTGTGTGTTCACAACCCACTGCCAAAATGTATGTAGTTTATGTGCAACACATGATGTCAAATGAATTCACGATAGTACCTAACTCGACGTAGAACCATAACACATAATCAATAGTACATGACTCAATGTATCAATAGTCAACTGACATAGAACTTTATACGACGTAGAACTATAGCACATAATCAATAGCACATGACTCAATGTATCAATAGTCAACTGACATAGAACTTTATACGACGTAGAACTATAGCACATAATCAATAGCACATAAACAAGAACAATTGATATAGTCGACATTATCTCGGTTTTGAAACAATGGTGATCATGATAGAAGTTATCCTTAAAAAATATAAAGTACTTGTGAAAAATAATTGAGCATGTATCTCCCCCAAAAATAGTACAAAACAATTGAAAGTGGGGCTATGAAAACTCACGTAATCGAACGTTTAGAGTATTTGTGAAAGTAAATGAAAATAGTTTGAGCATGTATCTCCCCAAAAGAGTTTGTAAGACAAATAAGTAATAGAAAGTGGGGCTACTCTAACTCACCCGTGTGTGATTGATATGCTCACAAAATGAAGTGCAAGAAAATGAGGCTCGGAAACTATCCGCGACCTAAAATGAATGATATGATACTCAATGAGTTATGATGAAATGTTATGATATGCATGCATTTCGTATGTTATTTATACCATTTGCGAGTTTTGAAAATAATACTTATCGTCAAAAAATACTCTTTTGACGTCTTGACCATTCTTAAATTACTTTACAAGTATTTACGTCAAAATGTCATCCTACAATAGTTTCTTAATGATTTATTGTGAAATTTTAACTTTTCGTAGAGAAAATAATGTCGTTGGAACTTTTATGAAAGTGACAAAAATGGCTTCGAAAAACTAGTCGTAAAATGGTGTACGTCGAGCGTTAGGAAACGAACTCGACGGTTTTGGAAAGTTTGTATCAAAATCTAAAAGTTTCAGTTCATGAGTTTTCGTCATAGAGGTCTCGAACATAAAGATAATAGGGGTTAAATATGGTGATTTTGAGTTCTGTAACACTTATCTCGTAAAAATAATATAGTTTTTCTAAAAATAATAGTTACGTGCAAGTTTATAAAACGTGCGTATATCTTTGTCGTTTCAAATCCGTTTTCTACGATAATACGTCCTTAGCTTCGTATCAAAGTATACTAATATATTTTTGATAAGTCGAAATAATTTGTAAAGCTTAGGACTCGTTTTTGATTCGAATAAAGTAATAATAGTATGCTGAAATTTCAGAAAAATATATATTTCGTCGTCAAACTTGTAAAATCCATAACTTCTTCGTTATAACTCCGTTTAATCCGTTCAAGCGGACACGGATTCGTTTTAAAGTATATTTTCTAAATATCAAGGCCAAAATTTCGTGTCAACTGTCGGATTTTCCAGAAAAATAAAACAAGGACAGAACACTTTTTATACTAGTCGAAAATAGTTTTTCTCGTACTAAACCTATTCCAATCCCTTCAAATCAACTCCAAAGCTAATCTAATCCTACCATACACCTTCTTAGGGTGTCATGGGTTCCTAGACATCATCAAGACCAAAATATACCAAGGGAATAATTATAGAATGACTTTATATATATATAACTCTAAAAATCATGGAAAAATGGTATAAACAACACAAGTCTTGCATGCTTGCACCAAAAATGAAGAGATAAATATGAAATGAAAAGGAAACATGAAAAATGTAAATGATATGCTTACAAGTATTATGATGAGGTGCAAAGAACCAAGGTTAACCTAAACACCCTAGGTTTTTATTTCAAAACCTTAACAAGAGTATTATCTAGATTGTAAAAACACTTGAGCTTGAAAAATTGATGATCCCTTGTGAAAACCTCTTGATGAACCGGTTTGGAAGGATGAAGAAAAGAGAGAAAACTATTTGACTTGAACTTGAATTATTATAGAATGAATGAAGTGTGAAAAGTTAGATTGAGTGTGAATCTAAAATAAGAAAATGTTACCAATCACATTAATGAGTTACCCCTAAGGGCCGGTTTTTATGGACTATGTTTCACATATATATATATATATATATATTTTTTTTCTTTTATAGCATGTGAATAATTAAAATGTAAGTATAATGTATAAATAAAATGTAACTTGTAGGTTTTATATACATTAGTGTATTTAAGGAAATTTTAGGTGAAAGTAACTTTTAATAGATCAAAATAAAGTATAATGAGATCATAAAAATTGTAAAATACATTCATTCTTGTAAAATTTGAGTGATATAATAATTATCGTGTAGTTTTTAAGAAAACGTCGTAATAATATAAATTTAACGATTTATGTACAGAATAAATTTAAGACACTAAGTAAACTAAAAATATAGTTTTTATAACTAAATGTAAGTATAAAAATATGTCGGGATCATTTTTGGAAGTAGCGGATTAAATGCTCAAAATAATAACTCACGCGATAACGTTTATTTAATATAAAATTTACGCGATTAATGTGAAATGCAATGTCATGAATGAACTAATATGATGCAAATGATGCTAATGAAATGTAGACTAAACTTAGTCTATATGAAATGTTCGTGATGATATGATCATGAATTCGCCGCTAAACCATTAAGGTTACGCGAATTTGGAACACGCAAACCTAGTTTACGATAAATGATGAAATTGTGAGGCATGAATTGTTTTGAGAAATGACCAAAAATTGAGAATTGTGACACGTATAAATATTTTTCGAATGAATTTCAACCCATTACGCATTTGTAATTAAATAAATATGTTGAAACTGCCGCCTATACTCTATATTATCTTAATCAAGCCTCCATCACTAACAAGCTTTGCTACGTAATAGATTGACATTGTTTATATATCCATTTGGTGTTTGCGGCAGTGACCACATCAGAAAACGAGCAGAAGGCACTGGAGCTTTTAGGCCACGGGGAAGACAAACGCACTATTAATTCTTTTTAATACAGCTTTAAATTAAGCTATAATTCCTAACTTGGATGATGTACTAATTACTTAAAACCAATATACAAGTTCAAGTCACATACTTTAATTCATGGAGTTCAATAAACACAGTTGACTTCGTATGTTTAAAAATAACAAAACAAATCTTCTCTTTTTAAAATAAAAAAATAATTAAAATGTACGTCAAGCTCACCTTTTTTTAATTTTTTTTAAATGTAAACTAATACCATAACAAAATTAAATAAACTTGATGACCTTAAAAAATATTCTTAAGTTAACTGACACCATAAAAAAAATTCTTAAAATTTTGTAGACGTAAACTAATACTATAACAAAATTAAATAAAATGGATGTGCTTAAAATTAATTTTTCGTTAACTACATTATTTTTAAGCAAATCTTACTTAAAATACAAAATGAATATTCCATTATATTTCTCCAACACTTTATCCACTTAACCTCATGTCAAACGCAAGAACTCGAATCCATTTTAAACCCATCATTTGTTTCTATTTTATAAACAGCCAAATCACCTTGTGTATGAATATATAATAATTATTATTACCAATCGTCATGATTAATATTAGAGTGAATTACATAAATCGTCCTTGTGGTTTGGTCAAAATTACGGATCTTGTCCTTATACTTTTTTTTCAGTGCGTTTCGTCCCAGTGGTTTACAAATCTTACGGATTTTGTCCCTGATCCGACCCAGTCCGTTAAGTGTTTTATGCATTTAGTCCTCGTTAGTGCAGTCCGTTAGTGCTTTCGCTGTTGTTAGTCCTTCGTTAATAAATTTTGCACAGTTAGTCCTTATTTTTTAAAATATAGTTTTCCCCAATTAGTCCCTCCGTTAATAATAGTTTTCACCCGTTTTTGTCCGTTTTTATCCGTTTTGCTTCGTTTTATCCGTTTCCCCGTTTTTTCGTTTTAGGTCCGTTTTCTTTCGTTTTTTATAGTTTTTGTCCATTTTTCTTACGTTTTGTCCGTTTTTCTTACGTTTTTATCGGTTTTCATCCGTTTTTGTCCGTTTTTCTTAAATTTTTGTCCGTTTTTCTTATGTTTTGTCTGTTTTCTTTCGTTTTGTCCGTTGTTCTTACGTTTTGTCCGTTTTTCGTACGTTTTTATCGATTTTTCTTACGTTTTTGTCCGTTTCAAAAAAATTTTGAATAAAAATTTCAAAAAAATTTTGAATAAAAATATATTTTTCAAATATATATATATTTTTAAATATGTCTGTTTTTTTCAATATTTTTCGAAATTTTTAAGATTTAAAAAAATTTTTCGAAATTTTTTCAATATGTCCGTTTTTTTTTAAAAAATATTTGAAAAAAATTATTTTTGTTCAAAAATTTTTTTTGAAAATTTTTATTCAATTTTTTTTTTAAATTTGATATATTTTTTTCAAAATGTAAGAAAAAGCGGTAAAAACGTGAAAAAAGCAATGAAAGCGGAAAAAAGCGGTACAAAAACTTAAAAAACTGGCGAAAACGAATAAAAATGTAAAAAAAGGTCGAAAACGGATAAAAAACAGACAAAAACGGATAAAACCGGACAAAAGCGTAAAAGCGACGGCATATAAAAGCAGGAAAAGGGATAAAACGTAAAAAGCGGACGAAAAGCGAAAAAAGGAGGGAAAAGCTGATAAAAACAAACGAAAACGGATAAAAGCAGTACAAAAGCGTAAAAATCGGGCGATAACTATTATTAACGGATGGACTAATTGGGGAAAAGTATATTTTAAAAAATAAGGACTAACGGTGCAAAATTTATTAACTAAGGACTAACAATAAAACAACTTAACGGATGCACTAACTAAGACTAACGAATGAAAACACTTAACAATTTGGATCGTCGGATCAGGGACAAAATCCGTAAGATTTGTAAACCATAGAGACGAAAAGCACTGAAAAAAAGTATAGGTACAAGATCCGTAATTTTGACCAAACCACAAGGACGATTTATGTAATTCACTCTTAATATTATATTGTAAAACGAATAGAGAAAAGTTCCATACGAAACAAGATTTATCCAAAGAACAAATCACAAGATCTTAGCCATCCATCCTCCTTCCATCCAACGGTTTAGATTAATCACTCTTTTAAAATAAAAATATACTTAGGGGTATTATAGTCTTTTCAAAATTTGATTAATCAACCCCCCCAAAAACCGCACTCACCTAACTCTCAACGCCCGATCGGAGCTCCAACCGTTTATTCCATCATCTTCACCCGATTCAACACTCAACCGGCTCGTTCTCGTAACTACTACTACTCTACATCCGTTGATAGCATAAACGATAATGATATGATCTTTATCACATCCATGTGTCCTAATCTCACGCGCCTTAAACTCGACGAGTGCGAACAATTAACTGATTCAGGTATGACTGTTTTTTTCTAAAAACTGTAACAAGTTGAAGAAATTTTCATGTGCTGATTGTAGGTTTAGTGATTTAGGTATGTTTGAGTTGTTAGATAACTGTAGGTCTGTAGTCAACTTGAGGTTTTGTATGTTAAGAGGTCATTTAACTTACCGGCCGTTGGAGCACCGCCGAAGTTTCGCGCTGGAGTTGCGGTGAAGATACTTAAGGTTTTTGAACTTAGGAATGTTTATAGTGAATGGTTATTTGAACCATTGATTATTTGTTCGAAGAATTTGAAAAGACTGAAGTTGATTAGCTGTGTTGAAATTGGGGACCTGTGGTTGGAGATGATTCCAGACGACAACTGTTTAGTTGAGGTTCATTTGGAAGATCTTAATGTGACTGATGTTGGTCTTTCGTCGTTATCTAAATGTCGTGATTTAAATTCTTTGCAGATTGTTGATAATCTGCGATGCACGAATGTTGGATTGATTAGTCTTGTTGAGCATTGTAAGGGGTATCACTGGACCTGAGCCTGTATCTACTAACTCCACCTCAAGTCGAACTTTAAGGAAAGCTCATGAATCATCCCTTTTTTTAACAAACACTTGATTAGTAACAACTTTTCTGTTGTTGATCTCTATCCCCATTTAGATTCTGATTCAGAAATAATAATACAGAGTAGTAGTCTATCTAGTAGGGAATGATAATTTGACTTGTTATACATGTTACTTGATGACTTTTGAGAAGTACTGGAATTATGGTAAGTTGGTAAGTCATTTATCTTTCAAGTAGAGACTATTATCTTGTCCGTTTCTTTCATTCTATTTCATTTGGCTTTTGATTTGTTCTCATTGTCTATTTGAGCGGAGCATATCATTAAACTTGTTTTTGTTATTCATTTTTTAATGTTATATTTGGAATTGAGGTCTATCATCCATTGGTTGTTCATATGTTCATTAGCTTTTCTTCTTGAATTTTTCGTTTCTTCCAAAATGGGTGGTTTAAGTGGACAACATATATGTATGAAATTATGACATCAATTCTATTGGGTCTATGCAGCTTTCAGTTTTACTTCAATGTTTTGATCTCGACACCTATAACTATTGTAAATACTTTACTTATAAGTGTGACCATGTTTTCCTGCAATTACTAGAACTTATAAATGTAGTTATGTTGTAGCCGTGTATAAGTGTGAACGTCTAGAAAAACAATTACACATTTTCCTATGTCACATAATTATCAGTGCCTATACTTTGAACATAATTAGAACCATGTTTTTTTGTTGTTTCTTGGATCCTTTCTTTTTTAATTATCTTGTTAACGGAGGAGGGATGTCATGTATTGTATCTAGTCTAGTGATTCTTTTGACGAATCATTTGTGATTCATACAAAATCCCATGGGATTTATACAAAATCCCATGGGATTATACAGAATCCCATGGGATTTATACAGATCACAAGTGAATTTTTTACGAATCCCATGGGATTTTTTACTAATCCGTGGGATATTTTTACGAATCGGTGGGATTTTTAGACGAGGAAATTTTGAAAAAAAAAGTTCGTCTTTTTACGAATCCGTGGGATTTTTACGGGCCGAAATTTTGAAATAAAAAGTTAGGTCTTTTACGAATCCCGTGGGATTTTTCACGAATCCCGTGGGATTTTTTACTGAATCTCGTGGGATTTTCTCGGGCGGAAATTTGGAAAAAAAAGTTGGTCTTTTGAATCCCGTGGGATTTTTTCTCGAATCCGTGAGATTTTTCTGACGGAAATTTTGAAAAAAAATTAGTCTTTTTACTAATCCCGTGAGATTTTTTACGAAAAAATGTGATTTTTTTTGAATCCCGTGGGATTTGTTTGGACAAAAATTTTGAAAAAAAAGTTCGTCAAAAGTATATAAAAGTGCATATCAATAGAAAGATGATTTTTTTCTCGTCGCGATGGTGTATTTTTTGTAGCTTGAAGATTTACCGTTTGCAAGATATGTTGTTTTTAAAAAAATGGTGGAAAGTGGGTTTTTATAAAATTACATTTTTACCCTTTCTTTGTTAAATTTAGCTTTCATCTCATCCATTGGATGAAAAGAAGATGGATGGTTGAGATCTTATGATTTGTTCTTTAGATTATGTGTGTTTTGTATTGATCTCACCTCAAAACGAATACATACTATGTTCAAATATCTAATGGTGGAGCTGGTTTTATTTTTTGGTCAATTGCGTTCTGAAATACGAATTACTAGTACATTATTAGAAATATCATTTTTATAACAAATACACTTGCATTTCTATGGTTGAGTGGATTTAGGCAATTTAGTTTGAGGTCTAATAATCAAAACTACATAGTTTCGAAACAATACGACGTAGTTTTGGTGAGTTTTTCATGTAAGCTTAGATGGTATGACCCGTATATTCACATATCATATATATATATATATATATATATATATATATATATATATATATATATATATATAATTATGAGTTTTCTTGGATATATATATAATTGTTTGTGTTTGAAGGATATATATACAAAACTCTTTTTTTTAAGAGTAAATTACATGAATAGTCCATGTGGTTTGATGAAAATGGCATCTATTGTTTCTTGTAATTTCAAATTGCATTCATCGTCCTTAACATCTCACCTTTCATAATTGCATTTGACATGCAAGAACTATTCTATAATTGCAATCAACATCTCACCTTCAAGTGTAATTTTTTCCAAATCTTTGTAAACTTAATTATAGATACTTCCGGTAATTGACATTTTTAGTAAGCTAATCTTAATACCAAAGAACTTCAAGAAATGAAAAGAAACATGAACATATAACATATACAAGAATCTTGATAACTTTTCCCCCATAAGATTTACAAAAAAATAAACACAAACAACTTCATTCCCAATCAACTCGCGTGAAACCCATACCGACCCACAAGAATAATTCCAAAAATTAAAATAAACTTAACCACCCAAAAAAAAAATGCAATTTTTTTTTCTTAAGATAATTCTCTACACTATTTTCATGTAGAATATTCAGGTTTATGGTGTGACAGTATTGGGTGAGTTCCTCGACTCCATTGAAGGTGTATGGTCATCTGATCCCTTTGAAGGGTAATCAGACAATCCCGTCATCTGTTTCAGCGCGATTCATATCCTCCATCATCCTCACAACCTCTTGCATTGCGGGTCGTTTGTCGTGCTCAATTGATACACATTTCATTGCTATTTGCAACAACTGAACCATTTCTTCTTCAATATTTTGATACCTCATTAACTCCACATCAAAAACCTCGGCTGTCCATTCTTCACGTACAACTAATTGGACCCATCTTGGTAAGTCGATCCCTTCTTCACCTAACGAGGCCTGGTTTGGAGCTTTTCCTGATAAGAGCTCTAAGAGTAGGACCCCGAAGCTGTATACATCGGATTTGAATGTAACTTCTCGGGTCTCGAGGACTTCTGGGGCACGGTAACCATTGACACGAGTGTTGGGGGGGCTTGATGCTCCAAAGAGTGTGTTGAGACCAAAGTCAGATACAAATGCATCTTTGTTCGAGTCTTGTCGTAGGAGGATGTTGGACGACTTAATGTTACCATGAACCACTTTCCCTGCCACATGTAAGTAGGCCACTCCCTTAGCAGCACTCAATGCAATTCTAAACCGATGGTCCCAATCAAGAGGGGTCCTTTCCGAACCTCTACTTCCTGCAAAACAATAAAGAATTGCACACATCATCACCTAGTTCATTAAATAATCAAGTAAAAGTCGAGTAAAACTGATCAATGCTTCACAGTCACTCAAGTGCACCTCTACTCACTTCGCATACACTCAAATAGTAACTCATCAATTCGATGAAGATAAAGACACATTGCATAAAAAAATTTGGTTGTCGGGTCAATTTCTAGCTTCAGTTGGATCCGTATAAGGTTTACTTTCTACGGTAGAGATGGAATCGTGGTGGCAGCATTGTCGTCGGTGGTGGCTGGTGGGTTAGAGATGGTGAAGTAGTGGGTTTTGATGTTTGATTATGTCTTGGTAGGTTTTAAAGTTGGTGGTAGTGGTTTGTGAGTTTTGAATATGATGGTGGCCTATTATAAAGATGATGGTGGTGGGTGGTGGGTGGTGGCGCGGGTTGAGATGGTGTGAAAGCGTATTATTTTTATATTGAAGATGAAGATAAAGACACATTCTCTATCTTTCAAGGAATGTCTACTTCTACAATTTATCTCTATAAAAATCACACCCACAACTATCGCTTCCACCAATATAGTTTTTTAGCTAAACAACCATCCATAACCACCCACAACAACCACCAAACCTCAGCAATGTCGAACCTCACCACCACCGGAACCCTTCCCGCTGCTGTTATTCATCACCACTGTCGAAGTTCATCACCACAACCAACAAAGTCAAAGACTACACTCCTGAAGCCCGTTTATGCGATTCGATATTGATGGGATTTTCTATAAAGATGCGAAGAAGATGATAAAATTGTAAAATTGATAACATCTATATTAACAAAACTGACACTGACAATATGACCCCTAAACCTTTAAAGACAACTGGAAATGGCTTCACTACAAGCTTTAAATTGCTATAATCACAAAATCAGTTCCGCAAACGCAAGAACTAGAGTACAAATCGTAAGATTTACACTTAAAATGATCAAACCATTGCAAGACGCCTAGAAGTCAATTAATGAAAATCAGTCACTAAGCTAACTATCACCAATTCGAAAACGCAATAATGATATAATCACTTTCAACATGCGACAACTATAAATAACAATTTACACCTAAAATGACCAAACCAATTCGACAACACCTAATAGCCAAATAACCAAATATCATTCACTTACCTAACTATAACCAATTCGAAAATGCAATAATAATCAGTTTCAAAACACAAAGTAGCAAGACAAGAAATCCTACCATGAAGTAGCTCAGATAAGCTACCGGCTCGGAAATAATCACAAACAAGCATATTCTCATCTTTCGAATGATAATACGCCCGAATCGAAACCACATTTTCATTCTTCATCTTCCCTAACCCCTCCATCACATCATCAAACTCTTTTTTACTAACAACAACATCCTTCAACCGTTTCACAACAACCGTAGTCCCCTCCTCCAAAACCGCCTTATACGACGTCCCTACACTTCCTTTCCCCAACACCTCCGCACTCGCTCTCAACAAATCCTCTAAATCAAAACTATAAACCCCTCCCTCAAATAACACCAACCTATTCCTCTCACCTTCCGCCGGGGCGATAGTGACGTTGTCTTTCGAAGACGACGTCTCCGCCTCACCTCCACCCCCAACTCCTGTCCCCGTCCTTGCCGGAGCCGCCATCGTAGCCTTCTTTTCCTTCACTGCTCGACTCCGCCTTTTTCCTAAACATATCAATAAAATTAGTAAAATCAAAGTTTATCCAATTGCTATAGCTACAATCTCACCGCTAGATAACTTTTTCTTCTTTTTACAATTTGACGAGGTTGAATCAGACGGTCGTGGTAGTGACGGCGGCCACTTCAATGTAACGTTACAACCCCGTGATAAAGGCTCACGCATAAATAAACATTACCGGAAAATGCAGCCGGTGGATACTTAGTTAAACTTTCCGGAATGTTTTCCAATTAAATTATTATCAGACACATCGAGTTGTTTTAAGTTAGTCCAGTTAGTCACTATGGAAAGCGGTAAGGCTACTCGTTATGGTAACCCAACCAATCGATCGGTTGGGTGTGTGGAACGCGTGCTCCCTAGACGAAGCAGCAAGAATGACACGGCCCACCCCCACACTTTCTCTTGTTCGATCGGCTAAGCAACCCAACTTTTTGTTTTATTAATTTTTGTGGGGTATGTATTTGGTTGTGACTAGGGTTGCCTTACTACGGGCTTAGGGTCATGTGTTTGGTCTAAGAAAGAGAATCTGACGTGGCGCTGAGGTGGCCAAAAGGGACACCAAAAAGGTTGGGTTACCATAACCACTAGTCTAACGGAGATGAGGTCAACTCTAGTAGTCCGGCACGAGGTCTCGTCAAAGTAAATTCTAGTCAAAGCATCACCGGTGACAATGGCGACGAAGTTAGTGGTGGAGGCGACTATGGTGACAACAACGTCGAAAGAGCCGTTAGAGACACTGAAATGACAACTGAAAAAGCACCTCTCGATGTTGACGTTACACATGACACGTTACACATGACTTTAAATTAAGGGTGAAGGCTGAATACACGTAACAAACTTTTATAAAATTAACCAATATACGTAACATACTTTTTTTTATTGTCAATGTATGTAATATACTTTTAAATAATTACCAATGTACGTAACATTGACAGATTAATATTTAAAAAGTTCAGATTTTAGTCCTCTTAGTTGCTTTGGTCCACACAAGACTTCAAATAGGACCACCCAAAGCATAGACATCGAGTCTTTCGAGTCAACTTACCGGTGTAAAGTAATTTGGATCTACATATCCCAAATGTACCTCTTACCATTGTGTTAACATAAGTGAAAGACTGATTTGTGGGACCAACCTTGGATAAGCCAAAGTCCGATATCTTAGCGGCCCATCAAGCTATCTAACAATATATTTGAGCTTTTAACATCTCGATGTATAACTCCATGGTTTATACCCGTACCAGTGTGTAGGTAATCTAAGCCACGGCGGCCTATGCATATTTTGAGTCTTCGCACCCAAGTTAGACGGTTAGAAATTTATGGAGATGGTCGCAAGAGTTCCATTGGGCATAAATTAAGTAGCGAGGATCATCTCTTGGCCCTCGTTACAATAACCAATCAAAGATACCAAATGGCGATGCCTTAACTTAGAGAGCATATCAACTTCAGCCCAAAATTCAATTGCTCCTTGATTAGAAGATGATTCCAAGCGGCTTAATAGCATTAGTCAAAAGACTTTCACCATTAGTGATAGTTCCTTTGTAAACTTTGCCAAACCCCGTGTCCAATAACCAATGACTCCTCAAAGTCATGTGTTGCTAGGCTGAATCTCGGAAATGTAAGCAGTGACGACGGTTGTATCGACTCTAAGGATAAGGAGGATTGGCGTCCTGCATGCAGGTTGGAAATGACATGATTATGGATAGGAAATAAGAAGAGAACTAGACAATAGCATCTCAAAATCACAAAATGTATATATGGTCATAGTTTCAGTTGTAGATAAGGTAAAAGCCATAAAATAGCCACGTACTTTCAAAAATGTACAGACTTGTAACACTTACACTTTTATTAACAAGGATACCCACGTCCTTTTAAATTTTGTTCTGACTTCACGCATATGACCACTTTATATTAAAATAATAACTACAATGGCTATATTACCCTTGCCTTCTTTAACATAATCACACCCATTCATCCCATTCATCATAATCTTAAAAAATTTCCAGAAAACTAACAATTGATCATAAACGTCGCAAGTACCATAACAATTCAATACAATGTATACAATGTGTTATCCATTATACAGTTCCAATATGTATGTAAAGTACCTGGACAGTGGTTTAATGACATCACCAGACAACATCAATTACATTAACCCTCACAAATGACACAAACAGGACATGATTCATATACCGGGAAAAGAGCATTACTAAAGTCTCCTACAATATCTTCCTACTAATCCTCCTACACACACAATAATATTGTATATTTTTTCTCCACTCATTCTGCATCCAAACTGTCAGTTCTGACATTTGTGAGGACCTGTGGGTAGGATCCTGTGGTTAGGAGGATAAGTAGGAGGTTTTGGTAGGAGGATTTAGCATATCCCTTAAGTTGGGAAAATGAACCAACAAAGGAACTAATCAAACCACTCACAAATACTCAGTATCAACAAATTAAAGGATCGTGCAAGCAATGTAAAAGGCCTACCTTTGACCCTGCAATCCCACAACAATCCACTAAAATAATTTAAGAAAAATGCTATTTCCTCCTACGAATTGTTCCTACTTATCCTTCTAGTCTCAGAATCCTAACAAGTGTCAGAATTGACAGCTAATATTGTTTGTATGTGCAGTAGGATTAGTAAGAGGATATTGTAGGAGGTTTTAGCAATGCTCATAATTTAAAGAGAGGTGATTTGCACACTCCCAAATATTATTGGGACACTCATATATACAAACAGTTAAAGCACAATATTAATATTGTTCAGGTATTTAATGCACAAATAGAGTGTCTGAATTATTTTTTAAAATGTGCAAATCAATTACCTAATTTAAACAATCCAACAACAAACTAAAAATAATTAATGAAAGAAAAAACTAAAAATCGTTTGAAATAATTTATTCCTTTTTTATCACCCAGACCAACACCAAAAATACCAGAGGGTGGGTTGCTTAGATCCAGCGTTTTTCATGTGCGTCTTTTCTTTAATAAATATATTCAACAACAGCAACTTCTTCTCCAAAACTAACAACAACCACCAAGTTCTTATTGTGAGTTGAATGAGTTTATGTGATAATGATGAAGAAAATGAGTTAAATTGCAAAATGAAGATGGGATGATTGGGTTGAAGATGGATGAGTTGGAGTGATTATGTTAAAGAGGACAAAGATAATATAGTTATTTTAGTTATTATAATATAAACCATTATGTCATATGAGCAGGGACGGAATCAGGACACAATTTGACGAGGTGTATTTACGAAAAATTATACAAAATGCGGAACATATGTTTTTGGGACGATGTGCATTCTGAAAAATCAAAGGTTTGTACAAAAATTAACACTACGCCGCAAAATTTCATGGGTGTCCTGAGACCCCCCGGGACTCACCCTGGTTCCGTCCCTGCATATGCGTGAAACAAAATTTGAAAGTGTTTATTGATTGATAGCACTAGTATTTCTTTTTCCTGGAAAGAGACATGCACCCAGCTTTCGACAGCTTTTTTTCTTTTTTATAAATTAGACGATTATCCGCGTCTAGTTTATGTAAAATTCAGACAACTCATAAGTTTCTTTCAACAAACTGTATTTGTAGTGTTAGAGAATCATTTTCGAATAACTATAATTCTGATGCGTGGTTGCATAGCTTTTTTTCTTTTTTATAAATTAGACGAGTACCTGCGCCTAGCGCCAGCGGTATCTAGTTTTCTGCAAAATTCCGACAACTCAGAAGTTTCTTTCAACAAACTGTATTTGTAGCGTTAGATAATCATTTTCGAATAACTATAATTCTGATGCGTGGTTGCATAGCTTTTTTTCTTTTTTATAAATTAGACGAGTACCTGCGTCTAGCGCCAGCGGTATCTAGTTTTCTGCAAAATTCCGACAACTCACAATTTCTTTCAACAAACTGTATTTGTAGCGTTAGATAATCATTTTCGAATAACTATAATTCTGATGCGTACTTGCATAACAGCTGAAATATACAGTTTTCAAAAACATTATGTGAATTCGATCTAAGTGTGGGAGTATATTTTTAATAGGATTGTTTTAAGTTATTAAGATTTTAGTAATAATAGATTCAAGCATTACAAAAAGCAACGGTATTATGTAGTTGGCAATATTATATTGTAGTTTAGAGGTATAGCCAACGTGTGTGACCGTCTTTTCTTGTTTTTCTATTATATGTAGTATAGATTAGCTTATAATAGCTTGAAATGGCTTATCTTTTCCACGAAGTACCGTGTGAGGTCTACAAAATTTGAGAAGTGTTTAGACTGGACGAAGTGATGCTCAACTCACCACTCGTGAGTGAGTCACACACGACCCACCCAAAACACCAAACCAAACTCATGGCTAAAATGTGCAAGTATGGTGAGTTGCTCACCACAAGTGGAAAGATGATAACGTGGGACACAAAGAGAAAGTAATGTTTTTTTATTGGTTTTGTGAGTGTGTGTGGAATATTTAGTGGGTTATATCTATATTATATTATAATGCATGGATAATCAAAACCTAACTCCAAGTCTAACTCCTAACTAAAAATTAAGATAAAGAGCTACAATCATAAGGTGACATGTGTTACTTCTTCTATCTATATCTATATTTCTATACTATATTATAAATTTATAATACATGGATAAACCAGTCCTAACTACAAACCTAACTCCTAACAATCAAAAATTAAGATAAGGAGCTTCAGTCATGAGGTAATATGTGTCACTTCTCTACTAAAATTTCACATTCATTTTAAAATTGAAATATCTTTTTATGTATTAATTTTTAATGATCTAATTTCACCACATTTTCTAAAATTTTGTGCTCTTTATATATTTTTATGAGTTTTTAGTTTTTACATTTTTAGTGGGTTTATTTTATTTTGATTCAAAATTTTATAACTTTGACCTTTATTTCAATCAATACAATCTTGATTTGTCAAAAGCATATACTTTTGGGGGGACTGTTTGATGGGTAAGAGATTGTGAGTCTTTCTATATGCGGGAATAATGATGTCACGGGAAAGCTACGGAAAACCCAAGCAAACACATACAACTATCACAGATACATTCGGAGTGTTGTGAAACGAATTCACTAAGCTGGTAGGAATTTCGGGAAAAGTTGGGCTAGCAATTCATTTACTATTTTTATAATATAACTATATTTATCGTCGCCGCTGTGCGCGGGTATCCAACTGGTTATGTATAAAGTGGGTATTTTAATGAAATGTGAGGTATGATAACCAAAACGGATATATGATGAGTGGGAGTGGGTAGAAATGAGAGGAGAGAAAAAGCTGAGGTGGCAATGAGTAGCTCACCCACCGCTACTTTCAACCTTATTGATTGATATTTCAAACAAAATGGCTTATCTTTTTCTAAATATTTCTATTACTGTATCAATTAAAATACAAACAAATTACATTGGCTTAAATGAATTCGGTTATAAAATTTGTCTTCATTTGAGAGGTTATTGCTACTCATTATCCTCTGTCAATTTTATAATTACCTTATACAAATGTGGTTTTATGGCTTCTATTTCTTGAAAACCAATTTTATCCAATTTTAGGAAATTCAGTATTTCAATTTGGATTTTATTTAATTTTGTCACGTAACAAAATCAAGCTCTTCTATTGATTCAATGTAGTTTCTGTGAAACGATTTAGTTTTCTGAATTGACTTTGAATAACATTTTCATTTATTACTTGTATATAAAAGATAACAACAATGGTTATTTTTATCATTATTTTTTATTTTATTTTTTTTGAAGTCTATGTATAAGTTTTCCAAACTTATAAAAAAACTAAACATAATATATGGCTATATGCAAGTGGTTATTTGTATTAATAAATGCTAACCTTCTATCACGTATTGAGATGCATTCATGCGTCCTAAAAAATGTTTTCTTAGGATGAAATTGTGTGTTGCATTAACTCTTATTTGAGTGCAAGAAAAAATTACTAATGCACATGTGCCTATTGGTACCAAATTTAGTGTCGTGACATACGTACATTATAAGAGGCTTTCTATTTTTACAAAATTTTGTTTTCAGTATACTTTTATGAAACAGTTGCAGGTCATAAGAACAATTCTAACCGAACACTATATAAAACACAACATAAAAGGTATTAATGAGTCCAAGCCGTACCAGGTAAGAGCATTAAGAAGTTTCATATACACAACAAAAATTTTAATCAGATTAAGTTTAACACCATCCAAAATAGTCTTTCATTTTTATTACAAAAAAAATTGAATAATGAGAACTAAAGTCGAAGTAGATAATCTGAGTCACCATGAATCATCTTCATACATTATACTACACATTAATACTCTTTCTCACTACACATAACAAATAAAGAACAAAAGAGTTAACCTTCATACATAAAAGCATACAAACAAATTTAATTATCTCTCGATATTCAGTCTAATCAAGGAGCCACCATGCCCAGGCTAAAATCACACAATTTCTTCGCCAATTCAGGGTCTCTAGCAAAAGAATTTGGCTTTAGTTTGTTGCAGTCCGCAAAATACTCACAACTAACCCATTTAACTTGTGGGTGAAATGCCACATAGCATGTAGTTGCCTCTCCCTGATTATCAAATTTACAAAGGGCTCGTAAGTGAGTCATTTTCTAGAAAAAAATTACTGAATTGAGAAATATAAATTCAGTGGCTAAACACTAACCTGTGGGATATTTTTCAGGTAGTATTTACCGACCCAAACAATTATGTTAGAAGAATGACCAAACACATAATCAAAAACATAACTTAAAACTTAGAATAACCAAACACAAAAAATTAGCCAAATCTGCTACTGTACCCACGACACCAATCGATAACAAAGACGAAACCAAAAATTTGGGTCCGTCTGGTCCGTGGTTCACAGAGAACAAAAATTTAAACTACATAACACTTCCTCCTTCACAACCCACATAACCAAACGACCTATAAACACAAATAACTCACAATTGAGGTATCTTCTTCAACTAATCTCAGCCAAAATCAACATTGTAAGTCTCCTAACTACATTACTTCTCTTAATTCTGAGTCCAGGGTTCTAATTTATGCACAAAACCATAACATGGGGATTATGCATCTTCTTAAACAAATCATGAATTACATTTGTTAAATTACATAACTAATCATGTTTCCTTTAGTTAAGAATTGCATTTAATACGGCATTATCATAATTAACTAAAAACCCAATGTCAAAATTTTGAAAAATTCCTCACTTATAGGAAAAACAATTTCTCATTGTTCATACAAATAAAAACGTTATTTTCATCACTTGCATAATGTCTCTTGAATATTAAAGGTAATGCATAACTAAATGCATTTCCGGGTATATTCAAATGAAGCTACATTGAATTAGGACCATTTGGTTTATCTCTCATATTTTGCCAAACATTACTAATAAAAACTATTTTATGCATAAAAAGGAGTCGAGATAACCATAACTCCACATTGTTTGCATATAGGCATACACTAGAACAAATCGTCAATCTAGTCTTCGTTTTTACTAAAACATGAAACTTTTGCTCCTAGAAATAAACATGCCTCCCACAAAGTACTATGATCACAAAGATACCCTTGGCTACATTCCACAACACCACAAAACTAAGGGACTTAGCAAAGAACAAATCAAGGTTTTCAAAGGTCTAGAAAAATGTTACTTTCATGAGGGTAGAACAATCCACCCATCCTTTGCCGATGGAACAAACCTTCGTCAATAACTTGCCACCATCAACTTTGATGGTCTCCTAGACATAGATGAACATATTTGTCCTAGATTCGTCCTTGAGTTCTATGCTAGCGTAGTTCTCGTAACCAATGATGATGGTCTTATGACACTTCACTTCAAAGTCAACCAACTTGACTTCAACATTCCTCTTCACTTCGCCCAAGTGCTAAGAATTCCTTGTGTTGGAACATGTCTGTACTCGGACAAGTGGTCACTCTCAATTCTTAACTCAATCCATGACCGCTCTCCTCCTTATCAAACTCCCTTGGTCGACAAGGATGTCATCCGTGAACACCTTTTCTTTGATAGGGTATCCACAACTTGTGTCACTAGAACCGGGAAAGAAATCAACTGAGACCCATATGGAATGGAACTCAATGAGCTTAAGCCTCAATTCAAGAAATGGGAAGAACTTCTTGGGGCCAATGTTATAAGCACCATAGGAAACCGTGACCATATCAACGCTTGCCTTTGCTACATGCTTTATAGTTTGTCCATCCGTCAACCCTTCAATTTGGCATACTACATTGCAAGGAGGATTTCCGACATTCCTACTCAAGGAATCAATGCTCTTCCCTACGGGATGCTTCTTACCCGTCTCTTTAGAGCCTTTGCACCAATTCCACCAAATCCTAGAGGGGTAAAACTTGACCATCCTCATATTCCTCACATCTTTGTGCCATTGAGTGATGAACGGGTAGCCAAAACTAAGACCAAAGGAAAACGACCTCAACCTCCTACTCCTTCAACTTCATCATCAAATAGCTCGGAAGATGGACTCCCAAAATCTAGGCTTCAACCTCACGAATACTATGAGGCTCCAGAGATTGACAACCCCTCGGAAGAATTCAAGCAAACTAATTGTATGTTCAAGTGTCTTGGTAGGATTCTCTCCAAGATCAACAAGAAGTTGGACAAGTAATGAGGTTTTAAGGAGCGTTTGGTACAAGAACAAAAACAATGATGTATGATGTATTTTATGTTTTTTAGCTTTTTAGGATGATAACTAAACCTTAAACAATCATGTGAACTAACTTTGCCATGCAGTGGGATAACATTTTGATGTTATCAAATTTTCACCATTTTCAGTATTTAGTGAAAATCGATAGCCCTTACTTGAAATACATGCTCCCATGTGTTTATATATGTGTTATTGCTTGTTTATAACCAGAAATGATATTCTCCATATGTTTTAGAAAAATTTACAGAATTCGAAAAAGTTTACGAGGGTTAAAAAACGCCTCTGTAAACAAAACAGGCCACCACGGATCCAACGGACCCAAATTTTTGGTTCCGTCCGTGCAAAAATTTGGTGCCGCTAAAATCTCATTCCTGGACCAGACGGAACCAAAATACGGATTCTGATTTTGTAATTTTTTGGTTCCGTGGGAGCCTGCAGGCATGTTTTTAAATTTTGCTTAATCCCGCACTCAAATTCACTAAATATTGTTGCTAGGATACTTTTCCTGATTATTATTATTCATATTAGGACTAGTTTAACTTACTAGGACCAATAGGATATCTTTTTCCCACCAAAATTCAAAAATTCTCAAAATCCACCCAAGGAACCCTCTTCTATAAAGGAAGGAACCCTTATTTTGGTTCCTTGAAATCCGTGGATCTTCAGGATTTTGGAATGATTGAAGTCCATTTATTGCATATCTTGCTCAATTTACTCAACACTTCCTCTATGGATTGACTTAGGGAGATTTGACATGCATTTAAACACTTCCAAATCATTAGTGTAACAACCCCAAATTTGATTTAGTGAAAGCATTCGGGTCATGGGGTGCTAATGAATTGGAGATCACAACACAAATAATAAAGAACGGAATACATATTCCGTTTTAATTCTTAAAATTGTTTTAAACAATATTTTACAATCAAGTTCAAATGAAAAGTACGTCCCATAAGTTTTGTGGTCCCAATAATAAAACATAGACATGTGTTAAAACACTTCGGTAGGAAATCTACGACCATTGCCTCGCCTTGCCTTGCACCAAACTATCAAATCAAACACCTGAGAAAAATATGCTAAAAAATCAGCAAAAAGCTAGTGAGTTCATAGGTTTATAATTAAAACAGTAAGTATGGACCAAAAGTAAAAGCATATGAACATTACAACGAATATAATGACATATGAATGAAAGTCTATTACGTTAGCACTAAGTTCATGCAACCAAAGCTACGACAGATTTTGTATGCAAAAATGAAGTCATACAATTAATGGGGCCCAATGCGAGTGTTTATCCCGCTACACTCGGTTTCGACATGGTATACATTTCACCTTGGCCTAAGTATGGCCAACCGAATGGAGGAGTCACCCTCAATAGATCTATTTATAACATTTACGCTTCCCAATGGGAACTGACGGTTCATGAAAAAGGGCATTTTTCGGGGACTTAAGGGCTTAGGCTAAACCACGTAATGGTAATCATGCAATAGTTTAGGTCCATAAAAAGATTTGCATATTTTCTCACCCCAAAATTTATAAAGCAATTTAACAAGTAAAAGCGGGGCTATAAACTCACCTCAGCAAATAGTAGTCCGAAGGTGGAAATCAAAGAGTGTTGTGGAACTGCACCAACACGCGATCTAAGTAAGTAGGGAAAAATTTAGTGCATTATTTTAGGTAAGACTTAGCAAGATACACTTACTTTCAAAGGTTTTAAAATGGTTATATTAACATCGCTTGTGTATTGGTGTTAAGACCGAAATAGTTTTCATAATATTAGAAAGGATTGACTCATGAGGGTACATGAGCAAGAAGACGGGACATATCGAAAATGAACGAGTCTTTCGCAAGAGGTGACAAAGAAATAACGACGAATTTCATATTATGCATTAGCCTCTCAATGGTTTATTAATAAGAGCATATATGTATATGTGCCTATTTTATAGTGTAATACATAAATGTTAACTTGTTTTTAATGTATACCTATTTTGAGTTTTGAAAGGCTTCTAATTTTTTTATTCTTTACAAAAATATATGGTCCGTTAATATATTTTGTCAAAAGTTTAGCACGGCTCTTGTGAAGACTTTTATATGTTATAGCGTTATATTAAACGACTAAACTATTTAACGCATGATTAGAAAATGAAAGTGGTTAAAGAGTATCTAATCAGAGTTTAAGTAGTAAAAATCTTATTTTCAAAAATTTTGATTAACGACTTGTAGTAGCATAAGTCCCGTGATGGAGACGAGTCAAGTTGATGACGACAAAAACAAATGGGTAAGATATTGATTTCGAAAATGAAGGATATGGGGTACGAAAATGATTTACGACCCTTATAATTTGGTTGCCGGAAACTATTTACGGGTTTCATCTTTTATAACGATACGCATGGATGAAAGAAAATTTAGACCCAGTGAATGTACTCCATATTTTCGTGTGGGCTGTGGCCCAGTGGGGTGGTGTCACAGTGGGCTTCGGCCCATGAGACCAAACGACCCTTTTGTATATAACATGGGCTGCGGCCCATCTTGCATGCCAAAATAGAAGTAGATTTCTTCTACAAATTTTCTGTAAATGATATGTTGGGACGTAGGGAAGTTTCAAGCAAAGTGTCATCGACTCGGAAGGGAACTCAAACCGAACGAGATACTGACTTAAGAGCTCAAGACCATCTTGACTACCCAACCGATCTACACTTTACAAGCTCACCCATGCCTGACTCATTTACTTTTACAACAATGTACTCACAACATGACTTTAAAGCCAAAAATGTTTCTCAATAATTTGTGAGTTGATAGAATCGTGAGGCAAATTTTTTTTGTACTAATACCTTTGTTACGACGACTAAACATGTATGTTTAAGCTATTAGAATTTGGACTCAACAAGGTCTACATTTCAACTAATAATAGCGTACATTTAAACTAACTACTCGGAAACAATAATGTGGCTAAATTCTTTGTGTCGATCGAGTACAACTCGATCCGGCTTAGGCTCGACACTCGTATATGTCCTTACGGCTTTGTGCCCTGTTGAGCCAACCACGACTGACCAGACTAACACCCTCTATGAGGGTCTAATTTCCGATGAGTCGGAAATCACGACAAGCGTAAGGAACATAGATGTGAACTACGTCAACAAAACCTAGGACTCAATATAACAAGTTGGTTTTAAGGTTTTAAAGTCTCTTTTTCTTTTTCTGGTTCACAGTCGAAAGACACCACAAACAACAACTTCAAGATTATCTAGACCAAAAATTTACTCCCTCCGTCTCAAAATTATTGTCAATAGACAAGAAGCACATAGTTTAATAAAAGTAGGACCCTTACAAATTTCAACCACTCAAATAGAATATTCCTTCATTAAATTCTCTTTTTATTACCTAAAATAGAAAGTGGACAATTATTTTGAGACACCCGAAAAAGGAAATATGGACAATTATTTCGAGACGGAGGGAGTAATACTTTCACAAAAATGAATTTCATGTGTTCATATCCATACCAATCGACCAACAAAGAACAATAATTAACAATGAATGTGCCCAATACAAAAGTCAATATACAAATATAAATTTCAGGAAATCAAATGAAATTCATCCTTACAAAATGGGTAGCGAGTAGAGGTATGACCCGATCCAAGAAAAACCCAATTGACTATCGATGATATTACCAAATTGAAACTTGGTTTGACTTGAACACACCTTGAATTGCAAAACCCCCAATCTAATTTTTGAAAACCCTAACTTTTACCCAACCCTAATTGTTTTGTAAAAATGATGATGAAACTGATTTGGTGCCTCTTTCAATTCGATTCAGTAAATAGAAGGATAAATGGGATGCCTTGACTTTACTTTTCTTCTTGGGTCTTGGTGAGGAACCATTCTAAGCACAACTTTCTTTCCATTCTACTCACCCTAGGAGACCTAGTGAATTAGCATGGGAAAAGGGGATGATGATAGTGATATATGCTTCTTCCTCTTTAACCTCGTTTGAATTCGTGCGAGTTGTAGCAGAAAAAGAGAGGGGAGACAAATTGATACATGATAATAGTGAGGGTGAACATGAAGAGGAAGAAAGGTGAGTGTGGGATATCCACTTTGGGGTTTTTCTGTTTTGACCTAGGCGAAGAACCAGAGGAGAAAGGGAGAGAGATGAGGATAGGAAAAATCTGTATATCTTTTCTTTTTGTGTTGAGGGGTGCGTGCGTGGGGAAGACAAGAAGAAGAGACACAAATAATTAAATAAGGTATTGGATAAATAAAGATTTTATTTTTGGGTAAGTATTATTTGTAACAAGTAATATGAACCCGCCGCATCGCGGCGGGGGTGTTTAGATGCATTTTCGTGTGATTGTTGTTGACCGACCTATAATGAACATTGAAGAACCTGTGGCACCGGTAAACAATCTTTACATCAGGTATTGGTTTTTCACTGCTAGATCCCCTTTCCTTCACTCCTAAGTCCCATTTCCTGCACTCCATCCAAAAAATTCATTCACGTATAGTAATGACCATTGTGAAATGTTTACTTACATTTTTGTATTTGGTTTGCCTACAGTATTTACTTTCGCATTCGTAAACTATTGCCTTCGGTGGATGACTATCATCGTTAGAATCGATCCCATACTCCTCCATCAACTCTCAAAACATTACAGTTGGTTAACCTTGAAAGTCGTTTGTTTAACAGGGGAAGGGTCGCAATACATCTTCTTCATATCAATAAAACATGGGGTCTTTTCTGCTAATGATATATGGACTGCAAAATTACGAAAAAAATGTTACGCATGCCTAATTAATGAGATTGATATAGTAGAGATGTGACAAAATGGGTGAGCATGCAGGTCGTCTAATGGATGAAAAGGGATTTAGATCGAAGCAACTAATTTTCTTGCAACGTTTTAAAAACATTCATTCTTGATTCAACACAAACATTTTTGACGAAGCATCTACCATCATCAAATCTATAATGGGATTATTTGTAAATAGAAGATGCGAAAGTAGACTTACCAGTGCCCCAAATCCCACAAATGTCAACCATGTGAACATCACCTGATCAATCTTATAAAAGTGATTCCAACTCACAATCATGAAAATATTTAAGAACCTTTACTTATATTAAAATTAGAAGCTAGAAAATATAATACACGCGGTCTACGCTTCTATAAATGTTATCCTTAAGTACTCATCAGTATCATGTGATCCCAACCGAATTATACCCAATACGCGACAGCCGCCATTTTTGTAAGTAATAGCGACTTAGGATGGTGTAAACATTTAAATACATGTTTAGTAGCTTTGTCGCATATAACTCTTTCAAACTTCTACCCATTCGCATACTTCTGATTTAAGAAAAAAATTCATTTAAATACATGTTTTAGTAGTTTTCTAACTCTTTCAACAACCTGCAATAGCCCAGTTCTAATTTAAGCCAAAATTATTTGTCCTGATATAAAGCTACAGATTTGTAAATACCCTATATAACCATTTTGTAGCTTCATAACCCACCTATTACACGCTTAAAAATATCAAGCTATCACTTATATACATCTATATTTTATGTTTCCCGATCTGCTGAAAATGAATTTACTATACTTCTTTTCGCTTTATATATGCACATGGATATCGTGAAGCACATGCAAGTCGCCAATTAAATGCTATACTCTGTAAAAACAAACCTGATGAATCGGTAGGCACATCATCGTGGAGCACACGGGGCATTCAGAAAGCCAATGAACACCATTTGTTGATTGTAAACGATGGTTAAATGCAAAAGATAACGTGTTAGTTGGCAGAGAAAGGCTTCGGATAAAGGTTGCTTGTTCGTCCTGCAATAACAAACAAAATATGACTTATACCGTATAACAAAAAAATTTAGATTCAAATCATGCACTTAATGGGAGATCAGTAAGTACCGCGTTAACCTTGACTCGTGCTTCTTAGTCTTGCCTGAAAAGCATACTTAAGCAGATGATATATCGTCACCTGTTGATATCACGGGTTTTTTGAATACCATAATAGAAACGATACCGAACAAAATTTCACGTCAAGCATTCATGAATAATTTACAAACCCAAACCAAATGCTAACGCGGTCACTAAAGAGATGCCTATATCTTGTCGACTACCCAACCCGCTATTTTGACACCTCTAACTTTTTAAACCCGTGAAATGTAAATTGCAACCTATAGAATGCCATCAACGACACAAAGACATAGCTACTGTAATGAAACTAACTGAAAGGTACATGTCATGATACAACTAATAACGTGAAACAGTCATGGAAATGATAGTAGTTATCATGACATATTCTAAAATAGAAATCTGCAAAAATAAGTTTTATGTTTCCTCATTTTTAAATAACGTTCTTAAGTATTATCATACACACATATTAAAGAGAAAAAAAAGTAGAAGTTATCACCACATGTGCAATTGTTCAAAATCCAGAACGCTCAACATGTGTCCTATCATAAAGTTTCCAGTTTTTGGAATACTTACAGGAACAAACGTTGAAGACTTTTTCACGATGGCTAATGCACTTCCAAGGCATCATGGTCTCCTGTGACAAACCAACCCAATGAAAATTAGTAATGGGCGCGAAACAATATACGAAAATTAGAATACTCACATATTAAAAAACTTTACACATAATTATAAGGTAACTCACCTCTTCCAAGGCATCATGGTCTCCTGTGACAAACCAACCCAATGAAAATTAGTAATGGGCGCGAAACAATATACGAAAATTAGAATACTCACATATTAAAAAACTTTACACACAATTATAAGGTAACTCACCTCTGCACGCCCATAGTGAGTGCATACACAACAATTCTGGAACAAAAAAAGGAAGTAAGTTACTTATACAACGATTGGGTCTGCTGTTCAAATGGTTAAAAAAAATTAATTATGTCCACATGTACAGGTCAGGTTGCCTTCGGCCGACGATTGTCTGTGCCTATTATCTCTACGCAAATGTCATTCAAATTTTGCAAATTAGCTTTTCCAAAGTAATAACACATACCAATATTTATCTCGTGTGAGTCATGTATTGTCAAACATAACCATTGGAGGCAACATAATCAGCTTAAGGTTCATTACATCAGATCCAACAGCTTCTTCAGCTTTCGCACCATGAAGTATACGGCTTGTTCGCGTTGAACTCCACGCCTTCAGTTGAAATTCATGACTTAAATTTAGGGCGGCCTGACACGATTATTTGTAGGTCCTCGTAGACGCGAATGACAATAAAAAATAATTAATAGTCATTACAATTGAAAGTGTTGTGCATCTAATATATTCATATACGTAGAAGCTTATTAAGTTTATAGTTTTAAATATATTTAAGTTTTGTGATAATGTGATTAAGAATGCTAATTTAAATTTCTTACCATCCATTTCCATTCTTCTGTCATGTAAGTTACACCAAGGTTTCAACATAGTTCACTTGTTTCACCTGTTATCAATATAGTTAACTGGTATCAATTCATTTTGTAGGGAAAACAAATATTCAGATTATCAATCATGATTATAGCAATCATAAGAATTAAAGAGACTAAACTATACCGTATATATGCTCAATGGAACTGTTGTTCATTCATTCTGCAATCTGCAATGATAACACAACCGTTGTTAGATAGTTTTATAGCAAACACATTGTAAGGTTTTGTAAGTAAATAAGATGTCCAAGAGCTAAACAAAAAAAATACTCTTTTACCTCATATTCACTTGAGACCACATAGTAATCTTAAAAACTATTAAGTTCAGGTTTTCGGCTTCTCATGAACCATTTCACAAAAACCCCTAAATTAATCCGGCTCCCCAATGGCCGAATCTCAAACACCTCCAAATTCAATGCCGGAATCCCAATTCGAAACATCACCGATTTCATAAAAACCCAACCAATATATATAAATGAAAAAAGATTCCAAACTTAAAGCACGGCACCATAAAAATAATAAGAGACGATTCCTAGAAACAAAAAACACAAACAATTCCTAGTCTCAATTTAGGAAAAAAAAACAAAAAACAACAACCTTGTATATGTTTACCTGAAAACTAACCCTATCATTATTGCTATTTTTATTATCAGCAACAACACTTTCCATGGGTTACAACATCCATGGCGAAACAGACGGCATCCAAACCAATACACTTTCCTGCTGAACTCTTTTCCGGCCACTCACACCATTTTGTGAGTGATTACGGTAGCCACATCGTAGCAAAAGGGCGACCGCCTCTTTTAACCAAACTCCACTACCAGCTACTCTTTTTTCCGGTGTGTAAGGATCACGATAAGGTGGTTGAGGCGGTGTTAGTCAGTTGAAAAGAGATGTGTGATACGTATATCCTTATCTCGTTATATATCCGTATATCAGTATTTGGATTCATTTGTGGGCTGTTGGTCTCAACTTTGTTTCTTTTTTAGCCCAAAATGTATATTAATTTTAAATGAACAGAATAAAATATAATGGATTGAAGGTTCCTCGCGCTATAGTATCCTATACTAATTTGTAAATGTGTTTGGGTATTTCATGTCCCGCTGAGTTAACCGAAATTATGGTAATTCGGTTCGGTGAATTTTATAAGATAACGTTGTATGAATACGCTTCTGAAATAGTATTAACATTATAAAGTTTTCTATTATGGGGATTTATCATGAGTTGATTTTACCCTTATTGTTGTGTCGGTACGCGGTGGTGTTAGGTTTTTGACAGAAACGAGATAACCTCTCGTTATATAATTTAATCATTAGAAAAATTTCAGGAACTATAAAATTCACAAATCTTTGATCCGACTATGGATGCATATGTTATGCAGTATGCTATAGTGTGCGAGTTAGCTACTCCAAATGGCTATGTAAGCAAGTGTGTGCTCAATTTAATATGCTTATAAATAATAAATTATCATTTATTATTTAATAATAAAATAGGAAATTACCGTGTGTCACAATTAGGAACTACTTCACTTGTATGGCTTAACATCAAATCAAACACAAATTTACACAATTTCATAATTCTATAAATTAACACATCCAGGATAGTCATTTTCACACCTCAACCATTCCTTACTCTTTCTCTTAGAACAAGCTTGATCACAATGACAAATCATCGACATCATCACCTTCAACCAAACCTCTCAAGAAAACCGCAAGAATAAGTGTAAGACCTTGTTGCTTTGTCAACCTAAGCTCCTCATCAGACTCATCACCACTCAACATCTAATCTCCCATTAGAGATGAAAACTTCCTCACCTTGAGTACTCCAACTCCACCACCAAAATCAACCATTATCCTCACAATTCCACCACCAACCAAAACACCAATCGTCACCTCTAGGGGTGTAAACGAGCCGAGCCGCTCGTGAAAAGCTCGGGATCGGATCGGTAAAAAGCTCGAACGAGCCGAGCTTAAACGAGCTCGAGCCCAAGCTCGAGCCTAATTTTGGGCTCATTTAATAATCGAGCTCGAGCCCGAGCTCTGTACAAAAGGCTCGAGTAGGCTCGCGAGCCTAAACGAGCCTTAGAATTATATACGTGTATATATCGTCTATACGTATAAACGAGCTTAAAAGTAGTAAACGAGCTCGAGCTTTATGTAATTAACGAGCCGAGCTCAAAACATCATAAAATTAGTCGAGCCCGAGCCCGAGCTCGAGCTCAAAGTATAAGGCTCGAAACGAGCTCGAGCCCGAGCTCGAGCTTTATATATATAAACGAGCCGAGCTCGAGCCTTAACGAGCTCGAGCTCGGCTCGGCTCGTTTCCACCCCTAGTCACCTCTCATCCACCGGCTCTAATACAAACATCAAAAACACCATCACAACTAAAATCTCTAAAACTTATACCCCTAGAACTCTTTTCAACCCTACCAACATCTCCAAATCCATTTATGGATGATTTGGAAGACCAACCACCTAGGCCAACAAATCCACCACCTCTTCCATCTTTTGGCACGATTGAGCGTATTGCTCATGAACTACCAAGAGCATCCTTTGAACCAAACACCTTTTTTCAAAATGAATCTAGACCTTTACTCTTCCACCCAATCCACAAAGATATCCATGGGCCACTATATGGAGATAATGCTCTATCACCTACATCATTTTCTCCACATATTGAAGACAGTGATGAGTCAATGTGGGAAGACCATCAACAATCTCAAGTAGAGATCCAAGCTCATCTAGATAATTTCCATAGTTTTTCAAACATGATGGATTCTCATCTCAATGAGGCAATGCAAATGCAAACCGCCTTGCTTTCTTCCCTCATTGCTCCATCAAATCCCAACCATCATTCAACCAAAGTTCCACCACCAAAAAATGAACCTAGTCTCCCACCAAACCAACCTCGCCATGATTGCTCCCATTGTGAGCGAACCGCTCATCTAAGTAAAAGGACCCGAATAATGGTCAACGAACTTCAAGATGAAATGAGGTTCATCCTCAATCATATACTTTAGCGTATTAACGCTCTTTCTCATCTTCCACCTCAATAGGATGGTTCTTGTTTTATTTCTAGGATTTTTTAATTTCCACTCTATTTTTCTCTTTTTCTAGGATTTATTTTTCTTATGTCACCACATCACCATTATGTTCCGTTTTATGAATTTTAAGTCATAAAAATTTTAACTAATGAATGATGCTTATTATAATGATGTTGGTTACTATTTGTTGGTTGTAACCATTTTTGTGATTGTATGGTGATTGTGATAATAGAATGTTTACTAACCTTTGTTTTGTAGCTTTTCATAATCCATGTATTTTTCTCTAAGCACCCAATTAAGGGGGAGCATTAGCAAAGGGGGAGCTTTTGGCTCGGGCTCATTGCATTTTCCGCCTCGCCCCTTCCTTTTGTTTCGGCAAAAAAGGAGAGAATATTATTGAACTTGAACATTGACTTTCAAAAAGTCAACCACATGTTTGACTTTTAAAAGTCAACAATAAAGTAGACCAAAAATTGAAAAACACAAGTCTAACTAGTTTTAAGACAAGAAAACTTTTAAATTGTCAACTTTAGTTAACTAGCTAGTTCTCCCAAGTTCAAGTTAATTTCATATTTTTAATATTCTTGTACATCTTTACATTTTTGGTAAAAATATAATTTATGTTTTGTCCTCAACAAAAAGGGGGGGGGGGATTGTTAATACAAATATCGTCCAAAAAACATTATTTATATTTTATGATCTTTATCTTGTTTTGTTAACGATAAAAGTAAATTTCATTTTTGCAAAGTATAAAGCTTGTCAAGATTGTTAGATATTATTACAAGCTTTTCTTAACATTTAAGCATTTGCATCTTATCACTTTTTAATTAGTTACATATCAATTCACATTATTAGCCTTCTAAATTAAAATGTATCTCAACGTTTTAGATCAAACATGTTTAGTTACTTAAACAAAATATTACATAAGTATTTACATATATATCATGTTAATTCTAAAAATAGAAAACTACATATTACATCATGGCTTGCATCACCTTGAAAATCTTTAGAAGATTTCATGCAATATTTTGTTTAGATATTCACCCAACATATCTTACATAATCTTGAAAAGATTTGGATGATCCCTGAAAGATTTTTTTTTAATCTTTCTTTGTCAGACTGGCGGAACCAAAAGTTATAAAGGGTGGAACCTTTTTTTTGGTTCCGTCCAGTCCGTGGTCTGCTGATCACTTGGCCTATAAATAGCAAGTCAACCCAAGTTGTTTTATCATCCATCATAAGCATAAAACACATACATTCTCTCATTCTATTACATCTAATTCAGTTTCATTTCATTTTAGTGATCATCTTTTGTAGCAAAGAAGATCAAGGCATAATCAAGCTTCAACGAATAGTTAGAAGTCTTGTTTAAAAAGAGTTGTGATCTCGCCTTTAAGAGGAACCTAGAGAATCACACAAAAGAGTAAACTACATAGAATGATCATTTGGATCTGAGTTTAGAGAGGTTCGAACATAGAGAGAAGATATGTTTAAAAGGAGTTGTGAGCAAGAGAGAAATGGCTCACTATTTATAGGAAAACTGCCTACAGTTAACCCGGATCCGGCGGATCCCTTACCCAAGGGAATCGGCTAGTGCAAAAGGGATCCGGCAACTGGGTCAGGCTAGTATGGATTTTGGGTTGCAAAACGGTTTGTGGGTTATGGGTTATGGACCATGGGTCATGGACTTTGGATCATGGATACTCAACAATATACATTGTACTTAGGCAATGGGTCATGGGTCTTAGGTCATGGGTCATGGATCATGGATAATATCCAACATGATTTCATGCAATGGATCATGGGTCATGGATCATGCTCCATGGGTATGGGTCATGGACTTTTGTTTTTACCCATCATTTAACCATTACAAGTTATAGTAAGCATATATACATTTTTATAAAATATAAGTAAACAAAAATACTTTGTAAGTGTTTTATAAAAATGATTTTGGTTTTATATAACTTATTCAACTAAACATGTTTTGATGATTTTATATGTTTAGTTAAAGTGTGTTAGTAAACTATTGGCTCAAAACTTTTACGTATTTTATTTATTTCATTAAAATGATTTTACGATTATTATCGACAAAACATCAGAAGATCGTAAAATATAAATAAACATTTTTATAGTTTTAGTGGGGTGTAAACAATAATGCACTAAAAATGAGTGCATACAAGGAAGGCTAAGGCGATTTAGATGTAGCTTTTAGTGGGGTGTAAACAATGTTCTTCATAAATATTTTAGAATCCACTTAAATATCAAGTGAACAACGAAAAGTTAGGCTCTTAGGGGTGTGCTAGGGGTATCTTGTACTAAAAATGAGTATATAGTAAGGGTGTTGGGTAATTACTTGACCAATGAAGTCAATGTAATCATAACAAAAACAAGCTAAAAACAATGATTATCCTAATCTCTCTTATCATTTAGTAAATCCTAATTACACGAATGTGATATCACTAGTGATCTCGGAATGCATCACTAAAGCAAGTTCTAGAATCTATATACTACCGATACACTCATAAGCACTAAAGGTGAATATTTTTTCCTATATATCTAGAGGCAAACCTCACATTTTTGGGGTGAAATATTTGAGTGATATGGTTTTTGTGCTAACTATATAACTCCTATTCATGAGACGCTTTATTAAGACAAAAGTTTCACTTGTAAATGTCATAATTCTTTTTTAAAATTTTCTGCTAAAATTAACTTTACAAGTATTTCTTTCGGTTTATTAGACAATTATTTAAGAACAAGACTAATGACAAATGCATTACTAGTTTATAAGATGTCCATTTTTACCTTCTATACACTTAAATTGAACATTGTCCCCAATGTTCTAAAAGTATCAAAATTGATAAAGGAAAAAATAAAAGAGATGAAAGAAACTAGTACTCCCCTGATTAGCTCGGTATGAATGAAAAACCGAAACATGGTCAAATCCTTCTCCAAGAAGATAAGATAGTCCTATGATATGCTTCTTGTCCAATATAACCTGTAAATTTTAAGAAAACGAACATGAAACCTCGCATAAAATCGTCAATAAATACTATATATATATATATATATATATATATATATATATATATATATATATATATATATATATATATATATATATATTAATTAAACTAAACTAGAAAGCAAAGAAGATATATGCTTGCAAAATAAATCTTTTACAGGAATCTAGAAATTTAAAAATTCTGATAATTTTCAAAAATTAAATTTCAACATAAAACAAAAACCTGAACAAAATAAGTGCTACAGTACCTGACGCCGTCACTTTGTGATGGTGCACCGTTAGGAAAACCTGACAGATTTTTTTCGTTTTGTTTTCTAACTTTTAAAACCTGTAAATTTCCTGTAAAATATTTATCTCGATTTGATACAAGCATTTGACTCAAACAAACACGCAGGCAACATAGAATGTATGCTAATTATAAATTATAAATTTCTCATGTTTGAATTTCATTCTTTAAAACTAAACAAGAAGGGTACCCGCGCGTTGCAGCGATGGGTACCCCGAAATACAATTTCCCGGTGAATCATGTATTTTAGTTTATTATGTTATTTTTTATAATAAATTTACGGATATCAAGAATTTCGTTTATCTCGTGCTCGTTCAGGCTAGAGCCCATTTGGCCCGTGCCCATTTAGCCGTTGCTCGTTCTGACTTGAATATTTGTATAATGTGCTTTATTATTTGTATTAGTGACATTTAATAATTGTGTTTGAGTGGGTTGTACAATATGCTTGATAATTTATATTTCTTATGTAAGAGGTATTTTAATAACCGCATTAATTGTATTTATTGACCAGTTAATTAATTGACTATATTAAATGTCTTGACCACATTATTGTCTTGTTAATTTCTTATTATAGAAATGTTTTTTTGTCTTATTTTTTTAAGACTTCTAAATATAGATGTCCTAAATACATTATAAAGTAGTATAGATAAGAATTTCCCTACACTTATCTTTTTGTAAAATACATTTATATACAATTAAGACGAAGTTAAGAACAAAATAAAGTATTTTCACAATTTATTTGAAACATGAAAAATTAAACAATTATAATATATCATATATATGACAAAACTATAAATAAAATGAAAACAAACAAAGCAAGTAAATGAGATATGTCCGGGTTGCCTTCCGAGAAGCGATTTTTTTTGTTCGAGTCACGAGCCTGACTCTACCCTTATTTAACGGATAAGAGGGAGGTTTAAGATTAAGTGAGGGTGATAGTAGCTATACACACCATCTCGGTGGAAAGGAGCCATATGATGAGAGATTGGTTGTTGAATTATATGCTGAAAAGCGTGTGCTTCTTTCATCTTAATTGAGCCAATGGGTAAATAAAGGCTTTCTCCTAGAAAAGAATCATATTTTATTATGTCCGACACCGAGAAAATCCTAGTTATAAGATTTGTGGTCAATATCAATTTAAATCGGACAAATTTTAATGTACCATTGTCATTTAAGCATACAATAATTATGATTTTTACAATTTGAATCTATTTTGCGAATGTTTAGCAAACTCATAATTGATTTTTAAAACCAATGTTATTAGCCCAAGTTGTGTATCGGCGGTTGACATAGCCACCTAGGGTGGAGATGGGTGGCACACCGCTCTTTGGCCGATGTCGCAAAAGTTGGGTGAAGTGGTTATAACGTTACTTGCTTGTGAGTTTTGTGTGTGTGATAATTTGGTTTTAGCTTAACTTATTAAATTTTCTTTAGAACAGTAATGAAGAAAACATAACATGTGTAAATGTGGTCGATACATATCTAACACTCTAATTAAACTAGAGGTGTTAGAAAAGCTGATTTGTAACACGAGTTAACGGTTGGAAATTTTACATGTGATCTTTATTACAAGCTTACATGGTCACGCGTGATGAAGTAGAAAACAAGAGGAATCGATGATGCCTCGTCACTAGTTGAAGCAAATGTTTGTGTGTACGAGCCTGTGTCTTGTGTGCACACTAGGTAGTGGTGCAAACGAGCCGAGTCGAGCTGAGTACTGCCAAGCTCGAGCCCGAAACTCAACTCGAGCTTTAGTTTCAAGCTCGAGCTCAACTCGTCATATACAACCCGAGCTCAAGACTCGAATGAAGCTCAACTATTTCCACATTCTATGCTCGAAATCGATGAAGAATCAACATATAAAGCTCGGCTAGACTAGATTTGTATAAAAAGTAGTAAATTTATGTACACAAAAGGGTACATTTTTAATTTAATTGAAGCTCGATAAGGATCGCGAGCTTCACGAGCCGAGTATTTTAGAGTTCGAACTCGACTCGAAAGTATACTCAAGTAACTCGAGCTCGACTCGCTTTAACTCAAGTCGTTTTCGAATACTTTACGAGTTATTAACACCCCTAATAGTGGGTTATAGTCGAGTGATGCGGTGTGAATGCTTGTTAAGACACAAAACCTGAAAGGAAGACGAGAATGAAGATGACGCTGGTATGAAATAAATAAATCAGTAAATTCTTTTCTAAATAAAATTGTAATTAATTTGTCTTAAAAGTTGTATTTCATTAATCATGAATTAGTGATTAAAACCACTAGCATGGTATCCGTGCATAGCAGCGGGTTCGAAGGCGAATGTTGTTTAACGAATTGGTTAAAGGTGCCCCTCGCCAAATGTTGTTTCACGAATGTTGCTCGGAGGTGAATTGAATTGAATTTGAGTTTTTCTTTTTTAATGAATAAGATTAAAACGCTACCAGAAAAACATGTGTTTGATGTTGCTTATTAAAAGTACCAATAGAAAACAAATTCAAATAAACAACTTGTAAAACTCGTATAAACAATCACAAAAGTTGTATATCTATTTGGTTATGCAATAAATGTTGTTTATGTATATGTATTTGATTGTGAATTAAATGAACAAATATCGGTTGGAATATTTTACTTTTACCTAAAAGATCGGGCTTGCCGCTACTTATTTTTTAAATTTTAAATAATTCCGCAATTAGCAATTACTAGTAGTATAGATATAGATCCAAATAGACAAATTAACCCCAAATCAAATCAACAAACATCCCAATCACATCCTTAAAAAAAATTGCCTCCAAATTTCAAAAGCCAAACATTCTTTACACCAATCATCACGCCACCTTTTTTTAAACCAAGAAACCAAACACCCACATTCCAAAATCCCTCAAAACCACATAAAGTTTCAATCTTGATCAATACACATGAATCTTTATCTCATAATATTCATGGGTTTTGTTTCTTTTTTGTAATGCATGGTATGTGTTTGATTCAGATTTGAGAATGGGGGAAAGTGTTGAGGGGGGAAGCTTGAGGAATACGGCGTCGAATATAAGGAAATTGGCTGATGAAATTGACCAGTTTGAGGGGAGGAAAAAGTATCTTGCACATACGGGGAGTCCGTCGGATGGGGGTGATGTAAGGTGGTATTTTCGTAAGGTTGCCTTGGACAAAAATGGTTAGTTCTACATTGAGATATCAAAGTATATAAAAAGTATCAATTTTTTTTCAAAAGTTGGGAAATACCGAAATAGTTGTAAAAGCCATGTTAAATATGGTTAAAAATATCAAAAATTAGGAAAAAATTGTTGTGAAAACCATGTTAGAAATCGTCCAAGTTTCGAATAACCTTTATATAAATACCTAGGCGGTCCAACCTCCTTGAATACGAAAAGTTTAAATATGTTTAAGAAACTTTTGCTACTATTGCGAAAATTCACATGGTGTTGTCTTATGAAATACAATTGAGGCCTTAGAAAAACGGTGACACGGTTTCATTGATCACGCTGCATTTGCTCAAATTCCCTGAAAAGTATTTGTAAATGTTGTACAAGGTCATGAGCAAACTAGTAACCCTTTGTAAAGTTGATTAATCATATCAAGCAAAAGTTATTAATGCACTTTGCCGTAAGTTGTGCTTGCATGGATAACTTTGTGAAGTAATAAATTTGATATTTGGTATATTGATGTCATAGCAAGTTTTGTTTCCGCCCTTTTTGTTGCTGTTTTGTGTGTTTATGAAGTTCTAGGCAAAGAATGCTAGAAATAAATTGACGAATAACTGTTTCTTTTGGTCACAAACGATATACTATATGGTTATATAGATCATGATTACTATATGACAGAATAACCAATGAGGGTGTTATGGATTTATAGTAAGCATGCCAAGTCTATTGAGACAAGATTTATCTAGTTAATTGAAAGAATGGCTTGTATATGACATGGTGATTGTCGATATGAGTTATGAGCCTAATATTGGACCACTAAAATACACGTAAACAAAATGAAATTCCATAAATTTCAAATGTTAAGGTGGATGTCCTTTTGCGCAAGGACTAATAAGTTGAAATAGTTATGAATCACTTAAAGAAGCATGTCATACATAGTGATGCATTGCCATTTAAAATAAGTTGAAATCAGTCAAATACAGATTACATTATTTTGTGCGTTGCTTGTTGATTCCATCGGTTATCTACAGAGGTAGCTGCTTCCGTTCCACGTGCCGAAACAGTAGAGAAGAGTGATTATTTTCGCTTTGGTATGAGAGATTCTCTCGCAATAGAGGCTTCATTCTTGCAGGTAGTATAATCTATGTATCATAATATACGAGTGAATCAGTATACAAATCTTTATACATGGACCATTGTTAAGGCCTATAATGATTTACAAATACAGCAAGAAGAGGAACTGCTTTCTATTTGGTGGAAAGAATATGCCGAATGCAGTGAAGGTCCGAAAGGGTCACCTGCTTCAACTTCCACGCCAGATTCACAGCTTAAACCATTTCCTTTAGGCAAACCATATACAGATGAGGAAGAGCGAGTTGGTGTCCCTGTGAAAGGAGGCTTGTATGAGGTGCTCGGAAAAATCTGAGGTGTCATTTGGTTTGCAGTCATCAATCACCATGGGTATGGGTTTGATAACTTGGTTGACGGATATGGGTACATAGGACCCCATTCCATCAACTAAACATACTCCAACACTATCAAACCCATACCCATGGAACCAAACACCCTTGAGTCTTGTGATAATTATGTAAATATAGGGGTCCTCACTTTGTTTTGATTGCAGGTAGACTTGGTGAGGAGACATTGTTTCCCTGTTTATTGGGATGGAGACAATCGCCGTGTTCTAAGAGGCCATTGGTTTGCTCGTAAAGGGGGAAGTCTTGATTGGCTTCCACTTCGTGAGGATGTTGCTGAACAATTGGAGTTTGCTTATCATGGCAGGGTAAGTAACACTCATAATAGATGTGGCAATTATATTTTAGTCAATCCGAGTTGCAAGTTTTTGATAATGGGTCAAACGGGTAAAACAGAAAAGTCAACTACTAAGGAAACTGTCCACGGCAAATGCTTAGTATCTTTTAAATAAAAATAGGTTAAAGTTTTATTGTGATTATATACTTTTTGTATTCACAAGGTATACATTCATTAATTATAAAATAAAAACTGAAACATATGTCTAGCACAATGCATTCAGTTGTAATTCTTCTACAGTCTTCGTTATTTTAAGTTGAATTTTTCTTAGTTCAAAACTTAAAATTATCACAGTTGTCATGTCCTTCGTTTTATGTTACGTTGTTTGATTTGGTAGGGTTTTTTGTCTCAGGTTTGGCATCGCAGAACATTTCAACCATCTGGACTATTTGCAGCTCGAGTCGACATGCAGGGCTCTAGGGTATGCTGGTGTTTGATGCTAATTTATTTCTTCTTTGGCCTATACTGGCATGTTCTATCACCTACATTACATATCATGCATCTTGCCTGCAGGGGTTGCATGCTCTTTTTACTGGAGACGATGATACATGGGAAGCTTGGCTAAATGTTGATGCATCAGGATTCTCTAGCATTGTCAAGTTTGGTGGGACCGGCATTAAATTAAGGCGTGGCTATGCTCCATCTCATGCACCAAAGCCAACTCAGGTACGATACATCCATTGTTTTTGGAATATAAAACAGTTTATCACAATGCAGATATACATATTAAATGTGATACCTTAACTGAATAATCTTATTGGTAGGATGAGTTACGCCAACAAAAAGAGGAAGATATGGACGATTACTGTTCCCAGGTAAAACCATGATATCTTGTTTGTAGATATAATTGATGCCCGTGATGTATAAACATTAAGTTTATCCTACATAGAATAGAAATAAATCTCAAATGTTTTTTATTATTGTTATTATTTTTAATCTTGAACTTATATAGGTTCCGGTACGACATCTAGTGTTTATGGTTCATGGTATTGGTCAAAGGTTGCAGAAAGCCAATTTAGTTGATGACGTTGGCATTTTCCGCCATCTTACCGCTAGTCTTGCTGAACAACACCTCACAACCTACCAACGTAGAACTCAAAGAGTTCTTTTCATTCCATGTCAGGTAGTGATTATAATTATGGTTATACAAAGGTGGCACACATTGGTTTGGTTCAAAACGCATACTTTGTTTTGCACCAGCCCAATTGGGCTGGGTGGAGTGGTCCGGTAGAAAAATAGGATAAAGTGAAAAATTACAATTATGACCCATTTGTTGTGGGATTCAGTACAAAATGCACCCTTGAATATACCAAGAAGACCCAATATTTAGCAAAACACATAAATTCCGCAAAACTGTAAAAAAAATACACAAATCGTGTAAAAATGCCATTAAGAGTACACGTTTTGCGAATTACATTGTAATTCTGAGAACTATAGGTTTTAGTAAATTATAGTTTTTGTGAAATGACATAATCCTTATCCTTGCTGTGATTCGTTTTGTATTGCCAGTGGAGGAAAAATTTAAAGCTTAGTGGTGAATCTGCTGTAGAAAAATGTACATTACCTGGTGTGCGTGGATTGCGGGTAACATTAAGTGCAACGGTTCATGATGTCTTATACTACATGAGTCCTATCTACTGCCAGGATATAATTGACTCGGTATGTTTAATGTACTTTGTCAGCATCTGTAAATTGATTAGCTTTACGAATAAATTTGATTAAGTATTTGAGTTGAGGAGTTTTGTGGATGTGTGTTTTGAAAGTTATTATGTGATTCTCAATAATATGATATTGCTATAAATAAACACTAATGATTATGTTTAGATATACTTTAGCTTACGAAGTGATACAATGGACTTTTGGCAGGTTTCCAATCAGTTAAATATGTTATACCGAAAGTTCCTTAAGAGGAATCCTGGTTACGATGGAAAGGTGAGTGATTGGTAAATTCTATAGCATAAAAAAAATTCATATCATACTTTCAAATAAATAAGTTGATGCTACATGGCTACATGCTAAACTTATTCTTGTGGCGTTTGTTTGAGGTGGCAGATTTCTTTATATGGTCATTCTTTAGGAAGTGTCCTCTCTTATGACATTCTTTGTCATCAAGAGACTTTGACTTCCCCATTTCCTATGGAATGGATTTACCAAGATAAGCTTAAGTACGAGGCTTCAACTCCAAATGACATGAAATCATCTTCTTCAAATACACAGGGCAAGGACTTCAATTCAATTGTTGGTAGTATTGAA
>OU343221.1:307251558-307269291 GCA_910596185.1 Chrysanthemum makinoi
AATCCGTTAGTAACTATGGATTCTAAGAAACTTGATCAAGTTGGTCTCGGGTCCGACCCTGGTCCACGTGAAATGGTGTCAGAGAAGACCAATGGTTTAGATGACTGCACATGTACGGATAGTGAAGTTTTAGCTAGTGACTTGAATCAAGTTTATGAAGAAATTGGCCAGCGTGATGAAAACACCACAATCAAATCACTAAAGGAAGAGGTAACAAGATTTTGTGCTTCCCGTTTATTTTTTTAATCGTAATTAATAGCACTTCATTTCATGCAGATTGACCTTTTGAATGCGAGAATCAAAGAACTAGAATTGCATAATGCTCAAGGTACTTACAAAAAATGATTCACCGGTGTCTTTTTTAGCCACATATTGCTTCTTTAGAAGCTGATACGTTAGTTTTCATGTGCATTTCTTGCAGGAGATAGGCAGGAAGTTAGAACAGTGAACAATGAAAGCTTTTCCAATGGCTCTTCATCTCGCAAAAATGATACACTGAAGAGTTACACGCCTCTTATAAAGTACACAAAACTGGAATTTAAGGTATATATATGTGAAATTTGTTTTTAACTTCCTTTTAAAAATTAGTCTATTTTTTTGCCTGAAAAGGCTTGACCATATTTTATACGGAGTATTTGAGTTCAGTTTGTTTATTATACCGCTTGAGGTTCATTCCAGGTTGATACATTCTTTGCGGTTGGCTCTCCTCTTGGTGTTTTTCTTTCCCTTCGCAATGTTCGTTTAGGAATAGGTAATTTCTTGCTTCTCATGAGTTGCATATGTGTTATAATGCGTACCCCATACACAGTATTTTGTATCTGATTGATTAATAGCAGTTATAATTCACGTATTTTTAATTTTTTAGGAAAGGGAAAAGACTATTGGAATAATGAAAATATAATAGAAGAAATGCCATCTTGTCGGCAGATGTTCAACATTTTTCACCCTTTCGATCCTGTGGCATATAGGTATCTCTTAGCTCTGTGCTTTTTTAATTATTAGTATATCGAGTACTGGTGGCATTTGACAACTATTGTGAAATAAACTGGCCTTACAGAGTAGAACCACTTGTTTGTAAAGATTATGTCAACACACGTCCAGTCATTATTCCTTATCACAAAGGTGGAAAGAGGCTTCATATCGGTTTTCAGGTCGACCATATATATCTCTACCATTTATAGGTTTTACATCACTCCTATATTGCTGATATATGATGGTTCAGGAATTCGTAGAAGATGTAGCGTCAAGTTCTCAGGTGGTAATGGATCGTATGAGCTCAGTTAAGGTCTGTATCCTGTTCGATTGTCCTAGATATAATGCAATTTTTTTGTAGGTCTCATAATATAGGTTACACAATTTTTAAACCTTAACCTGTATTAACACTATTTATATTGGTACTTTCTGGTCAAATGGTTCATTAAACGCCCTACGGCGGCTTACCATTTGTATTTTGTAGGGCAAAGTACTAGCACTATGTCAAGTGAAGGATGGTGATTGTGTTGGAGGTACGTCAAACATACATACCCTGTTTCTTACAGGTTAAAAGAGAAACGGGTCAAGCTAATTGAAAGTCACCAAAATGTGTTTTTAGTTTTTACTGCTGACAGTGACAACCTCTTCATTTGTTATATATTGAAATTTTTAAGTAGTATTGTGCTTACATGGTTACTGTAATCATATATAGGACTTCACCCATTTTCTTGCATTCCACGAGCAATTTATTGATTTGTAACTATTGTTTATGCTCAGCGGAGACATCAGAAAATCCCGAAGTAGTGGAAAGATCCTATGGTTCACTAATGCTGGAGATGTTAACAGGGAGTGAAGATGGACGAATCGATCATGTTCTTCAAGTATGTTTTCGTACTATCTTTATAAAGATGTTTCCAAAAATCGTAACAGATTAAGCGCCTTAGGTTGTATATTTGTTCTGTAGCTTATATCTTATAATCAAGACATGTAAAAAAATGTGATTTCCATCAAATTTCACACGTGGCTAATGCATTTCTGTAGATTTTGTTATCCTTTGAGATACACACCAAGCGTTCTTTTAGATTGTTTTAAGTGATAAAAGATATGTTAACTTCACTTTCTATCTTTAAATTGATCGATGCAGGATAAAACATTTCAGCATCAATATATATCCGCTGTGGGAGCACATACGTAAGTATATTTAAGTATATATCTATTGCGCGTAAATATTTTGTTGTTTCCTTGAAAGTGTAAATTCTTCTTTTGACTTTCACACATTTTGCAGACATTATTGGAAAGACCTTGACACTGCATTATTTATACTGAAACATTTATATCGAGACATACCAGATGAGTCCGACACACCTGATGATTTCATGGCTAACGAAATAAATCAAGGAACTGATGACTCAAATGGGTGGTATAATACTGAAGAGGCTGCTGAAGAAGAGCTCCCTTTAACCTTTTCTAATACAAAGATAGTGAAAAAGTTCACAAGGAGAGCCAAAAGTTTCATTGGTCCTTGATCTTCCGTTGCAAATAAACTAACGCTCTTTCATAAATGCCATAAAAGCATCACAGTCTGCAAGAATGAACGTTTTTTGACAAAAACTCTCATTCTTGAGACATGTGGTGTTCTTGTTACATTTTTGCACAAGAACAAGTACATTTGTTTGCAACGATAATACAAGTACGATGATTGGAAAGTCGTTAGTACTTTGTGTAAAGTCTGTATATATGATTTAGAGATCTATCTACCCAGGCTTGTACATGATTTTCTTTTCTAACTTACAAACTGATAGCTAATTTCGTTTCAGAAAATAGTCAGATACAAGTAGGGCTGAGCATAAAACCGATCGAACCGAGCCGAACCGGAAAACCGAGCCGAACCGGACCGAACCGAACCGACCCGACCATTTTCGTTTCGGTTTCGGTTCTATGTATTACCGGTTGTCGGTTTTCGGTTCGGTTCGGTCCGACCCAAAACCGACCAAACACGCGCATAAAGCATGTAAACGGGCGGCGAACCGAACCAATTCGGTTCGGTTTCGGTTCATGTTTTTTGTGAAATCGGTTCTCGGGTCGGTTCGGTTTTTGTTGGTTCGGGTCGGTTCCGGACCGACGCTCAACCCTAGATACAAGGGTTCTAATGGTTTACTTCAATTTTTTTTGTTAACCAAACCATGGTTTCTGACCGTTTGGCTGACTAATCCATGTCGTTTGAACCTACCGCCACATAGATTTAAACCAGTTAAAACCCTCCCTTTTTAAAAGGTTGGGTTCACCACTTCAGAGTTGTTTGCACCTAAATACCTAACAAATTCTAATGATGCTAATAACAAGCATTTTGACACTAGGCCGATATGCATCACAACCAACACCATGAAACTAAAAACCCTTCGAGCTTCTTGACTTAGGTCATGTTTGGCAACACCTTTTTGGAAGCGTTTAAGAGCGTTAAGCGACAAGCGTTCCAGTTTTAATGCTTGTTTGGCAACGTTGTTGCTAGCATTTAGCAACACCCCAACTGCTGCTAATCTTAATGCTTTCTAAAGAAGCATTCCAATATACTGCTAGCATTTTATTTTTAATATTACCAATTTACCCTGGAAAATAACATTCATAAGTATATAACAGATTTATATATGTCTTTTTTCGTAATTTTACATTTTATAATTACAGCTACAGCTACGTTACCAAACACGTTTTTTTAAACAAATAATGCTACTGCTACTACTACTACTGCTGCTTACTGCTACGTGTCGCCAAACATAGCCTTATAGTGATTAGGAGTCCATTATGTGGAGTGGCAATGCACATAACTTCCTCACAATGTGTAGAGTTCAAACTTCACTAGGTACACATGTGGCGGTCGGAAAAAGGTCAAAAACGGTTACAGGATACCTTAGTTACTTAGTTAGGCTGCGTACATTTTGGTCAAAAACTCGTATTTTCTTTATGTAACACTGAACAGAGAAACCCTATTTGTTACCCTAGTCAATGCACTATGGGTGAAACATATCTTGTTAACCTTGCATGGAAAAAACCAACAATTAGCTCAAACTACATTTAATTGTATAAAAATTTATTTATGTTCGATGCTTTCGGTTCACATAAATTGCGTAGTAGACATCAACTAGTCAATGTACTTTATGCATTATTTCATATGGGACCATGAAGTTATGTTGGTGGTCCTTTACAAAGAGCAAGAATAATCTTATCTATCGTACACTATGAGGTGAGATCCATGAAAACCCACTATTTACTAAAGAACAAACCACAACATCCCCACCATCCATTCCTTTTTCATCCAATGGTGGAGATGATATCTGAAATTTACAAACAAGGGCATGATTGTAATTTTACGTCTATCCTATAAAAACAAATATATCTGCACATACCTTTCATAAAACACTAACTCTCAAAAACTAAAACACGCTCCTCCTCGCGGAATCCTCTAACCACGGAAAAATAAAACCCGATGACTCTAAACCGGCGTATCACTTTAAAACCACCGTATCACCGCCATAAAAACGACCTTCATCTACTCTCTCACAAAACACCGTGATAACCGCCAGTATCACCATAAAACCACCCTATCACCGCCGTCGATTTAAAATGAATGAAACCCAGAATTTAATCGACGATATAGATGAAAATAATCTAATCGAAGTACCATTAGATCTTTGTAACACAACATCTGTTGTAGATGACTTACCGATCCGGAAGATGATTTTCCAGAAGTTGAAGACACAATGGCAGGTTTTTTGAGAAAGAAATTGAAGGTGAATCACGTGTGATTTGATCTTGTTGTTTATATTCAATATCAATCTGTTTTAGTGTTTTGTTTTGAATGTGGACAAAACAAAAATAGTCTAACAAACATGTAATTTGTTATAAATCACATGTGATTTCACATGAAAATCACATGTGATTTACATATATTAAAAACAAGAAATAAAATGATTATTAAAAATGTTATTTAAATTTAAAAAAATATTTGAATAATTCGTAAATCACATGTGATTTTTTACAAAATCACATGTGATTTATATTCAAAATCCGTTGTTTTAGTGTTTTAGTGTTTTGTTTTGAATGTAGACAAAGATGTAATTTGTTATAAATCTCATGTGATTTTCTATGAAAATCACATGTGATTTTTTTATAAATCACATGGGATTAAGAAAAAAGCATAAATAAAATCTTTATCAAAAATGTGTATTAAGTCACATGTGATTCCTAGTAATCTGTTTTTTCATATGCATTCTATGAGATCACCAAGACCAACCTTATATGAGCATACTGAAACACCGAATGGATCGATATATTGGGAGCCTCATGTAGAAGAAGGAATTCGTGTACGCAGGAAGGGGAAATACTATGACACTATAGAGGAAGCTATAGAGATGTATAGTACTTATCTTTGAGCAGGAGGTTTTCAAATTAAAAAGTCAGGGCAACGATTAACAAAATCTGGAATGGTACAACACAAATACATCATGTGTAATAAAGAAGGTATGCCAAGACGTATTAATATCGACACTTTGGATCCTCAAAACGCATTGACAAACAAAGAGAAATACAACTCTGCATATAACAGGTTGTAGAGCTCGTATAAGGTTAGAATTGGACCAAGTTTCTGGAAGATACAAGTTAGCGAAGTTTATTGCTAAACACAACCATGTCCTAATACCAAAAGAGTACAAACATTTTACAAAAAAACAAAGAAGAATGACTCAAGCAGACAAAATGTTTATTGTCAAAGCGATAACAAACAAGATTGGTGCAACACGGCACACAATTTTTAACCGGTTTGAAAGGAGGGTATGAATACGTTCGCGGCATCGATGATTTTAAGAATCATCAAAGGAATATAAATGCTTTCATAGGGGAAAGTGATGCACAAATGATTATAAACAAAATGGAAAACAGAATGATGTATGTGCCGAACTTTACATTTCAATATAAGGTAGAAAACAGTGAGTTAGTGGCGATGTTTTGGGCGGCGAAGTTGCAAAATGCAACTACAAAGAGTTCGGAGACATAGTTTCTTTCGATGCAACCTTCGGGAGTAACAAGTAAGAATTTTTTTTTATATGAACTAATTTATAACAAAAATCACATGTGATTTTATATACAATCACATGTGATCAAGATAACCGTTTGGAATCACATGTGATCATAATAGTAATCACATGTGATTTACTTCTACATTAAACTAATTATATGAGGTAATCTTCTTAGGTATAACATGGTGTTTGTACCATTCACTGGCGTAGATAATCACAAAAAATGTGTCACCTTTGGTTCCTAATGCTTTTAAAAGAAGATATCGAGTCATACACGCTGGCTACTAACCGCATTTATGACTGCATTCAAGAAAGAACCGACCATGGTTGTAACAGATCAAGATGGAGCAATGAAAAGAGCTATTGAAGCCGTTTTCACTAACTCAAAGCACAGACTTTGCATGTGGCATATTGATCAAAAATCCTCAAAGGTAAATATATTCTCTAAACAATATGTTTTTAATTCCCTTTAAATGTGGATCAAATGTGATTTGTATATAAAATCATATGAATCACATGTGATTCATGTGAATATAAAATGTGATTTATGCTGATAAATAAAGCACTAAAACTCAACAGATTTGTCAAGCAATATACAAAGAAACTGATTTCAAGAAGCGTTTTAAGAAGATCATTTGGAATATGTTCTTGGAACCATTTGAAGAGAAATGGGCCAAGTTGATTGAAGATTTTGGTTTGAAAAATCACAAATGGTTGACAAAGATGTTTAACCTTAGAAAAATGTGGATTCCAAATTTTATAGACTCTCCGTTATTTGGATTGATGAGAACCACATCAAGGTCTGAGAGTGAAAACTCGTTCTTCAAAAGTTTCACAAGCCCAGGAGCAACACTAGTTGGTTTTATGATGTCCTATGAAGCAGCAATGGAAAGGCAACGTTATAGGCAGAAACATTTAGACTTTAAAACTCTAGACGCAGCCCCAAAGTGTGAAACAAGGTTGAAAATTGAGCGTCATGCAGCAAAAGTGTATACTAGAACAATATTTCTACTTGTTCAAACGGAAATAAAAGAAGCATGCTGGACTTGTTCGATACAGGAACTAAAAATAGAAGATGCTTGTGAGATTGTCACGGTTAGAGACAAAAATGCAATGCCTTATAGAAAACTTAACAAGGAAATTGAAGACGAAAGTGAACCAGAAGCACAAAGGTTGTAGACTATAAGGTATGTTATCTTGAATTATAAAAATATCTGTTTCGTTTACTAGAATCACATCTGATTCATATTGAATCACATGTGATTCTTGTTGAATCACATGTGATACAACATGAATCACATGTGATCTCATATAAATAACATTTACAGAATATAATTCTTGTATTATTTTGATTTGGAAAGGTACTTCGTACTATAGAAGATGGATCGGTTGTATGTTCCTGCAGACATTTTGCTCGATACGGTTTCCTATGCCGACACATATTTTGTGTCTTCAAGAATCGTGATATTGACGTCATTCCAAATCAATATATTTTGAGGCGGTGGACAAGGGATATAATACCACCTGACTTGAGAAGAAAAAGAAAATGATATGGGAAAAAACGTAGAAGTTGAAAGACTTACAAATGAAGCAACTTGTCTATTATGATTGTTTATTTTGTTGCAAAGTGATGTAGTAAAGATGGGTGAATTTGTTGAAAAAATGAAGAAATTGAAGAAAGAAGGATGAGGCCAAATGCTCCTTCCGGAAAAACGGCAGATGTGATTGGGGAACATTTTGCCATTTCTAAACCTCGAAAAAAAAGCTTAACAATCCAACAAAAGCAAGTAACAAAGGAAATATTTCAGAAGCGGAACGCAATAAAAGGCGAAAGAGTGAAAGAGAAAAAGCACTTGCAATTAAGAAGAAACAAATGAAGCCTTGTGGACATTGTGGGGAGAAGACAAACTCACATACAAAAACAACTTGTCCATTGAACCCTAAAGCAAGGCGAAAGGCGCCACATAACCGTCTCCAATCTGGTGTGGATAACCCTAGTGGGTCAGGTCTTGGTGTTGAGGTTGGTGTTGGGACAGGGTCGTTGGTGGGTCAGGCCGTTCAAGTAAATGTTGTGGCTCGTCAAGCGGATAAGGTTGGCGTTAGTGTTAAGGTTGGCGGGTCTGGGCCAAGTGAGCCAACATCAGTGGATTAACCAGATGGTTGAGCATTTTTACTTCAAAAATGATTTTCTTTAGAATTTTTACAAATCTATAATACATTGAATGATTGTTTACTTTCTTATGAAAGTCTTGTTTACTTATGAAACTCTGTTACTTATGGAATATTTTACAAAAAGATTGTTGAATATATGTGATTGTACCCAGATCACATGTGATTGTTACCAGATCACATGTGATTGTACCCAGATCACATGTGATTGTTACCAGATCACATGTGATTGTTACCAAATCACATATGATTAATGTTTCATTCCTAAGTTAGTATATGCAAAATAAATAATAAAGGCACTAGAGAGAAACTAAAAAGAAACAACTACTGTTGAAATCAGTTATAACAAAAGCAGGATTTAATTTGATTTCCCAAAACACAAAAAGAAAAACCCTGCTATGTTAAAACAACTATTCTAGCATCAGTTTTACTAGTGTTCAAACCCGGGAAATTACTAGACTTCACATACTTACTGTTCAAACCCTGGAAATTACTGAACTTCACATACTTAAAATAAAACTAAAACTACCGATCTAGAAATGTTTTATACACCTTTCACAAAAGGCACAAAAGACGATTTCTCCAAAAGGCACAACTGACGATTCTCCAAGTCTTGACAATAACACTCACTGTTGTATCAAGCGCATGTCTTTAACATCTTCACGTTTGTTCCTGTTTCTTATACGCCACAATTGTTATGAACTTTGTTGAAGGATCAACTTTGTCAAACTCCTTTGCCTCCCTAAGCATCCTCTCCGATACACGAAGCTCATGTAACAAAGATCTTGGTACAATACTTGAACCTCGGCCTCCTCAACATGTCGAACTGTAACCTTGACTCAGGAACAAGGCCACAATCCCACTTTGTAGCAGCTTCACCCATATAGTTTTCCATATGAAACATGGCGAAAATACCACAATCACGGTTGTTTGACTTAGTCCTCCATTTCAGCTTTGGGATCTTTGGCTTCAATTTAATGATGCTAGCATGCTTTTGTTGCCATACAACCAGATGACGGGAAAACATTTTTTTCTACAAAAAACAAAAAAATAATGAACATGTTAAGTCAATTGTGATATGGGTAAAATCACATGTGATCTGGGTAAAATCACATGTGATTTGGGTAAAATCAAATGTGATCTGTGTAAAATAAACTCAAACTTACAAGAACATCACATGCTCCTTTATACTTTTTATCATAAGATTCACCATTGTCAATGTTATATTGTCATCGCAATTGATTTAGAAAGGCTGAACACAACAACATAGAAATGCCCACCATTGCAAATTGGAAAAAATGCCTGATTTAACAAAAAAAAGAAAGTAAACTTAATAAAAATACAGGATTTAACAATTATAATTCTTAAAAAATAATGACATTACCAAATCAACGTCTTTTAGGCTAATTCTATCGTATTATCTTCAAATGACCCAAAACTTCTTCTTCAAACTTTTCCATTGCTGCCGAATCCAAACTACCATCAATCATTTGCTGTGTCTGTAGAAAATAACAAACATAAAATATATAATCGAAAATATATAATTATACAATAAACTTCATAAAAAATAACGAAAACACTTACAATACAACCAGTCGGAAAGAAATGCCTCGACGGGGCTCCAACTTCCTTAAAACTCTCTTCATATTAAGAACAAAGACCCCAACAATCAACGACATTAACATCAACCCACAAACCGGGAGATAAAGTTTCCATACTTAAACGAACTGATGAAACTTTGAATCCAGAATGAGTTTCAAAAATAGTTTCACTGTATAAAACAAAAAAACACATGTAATTAGATAAAATCACATGTGAATCGGGTAAAATCACATGTAAAATCACATGTGATCGACTGTAAAATCACATGATATGGGTAAAATCACATGTGATCTGTGAAGAATCACATGTGATCCGGGTAAAACAACCTCAAAATTACAAGAACATGTGACATAAGCTCAAAGTTAAAAAAAATTAACTAAAATAATAAACAAATAAACTTACATCTTGTCACCCTGCATAGAAAACAAGCTGTTACCGACCATAAATTCCACCATTGTAATGTTCGGTACAACTTTGGTCTTGTTATTCATGTATGGGGAGCAGAGGAACGGAGACGGTTTCACAGCTTGTTTTCAGGAAGAACAACCTCAGGACTAACGTTCGATGCACGAGTAACCACTCTCTCAGGAGTAGACGGACCTTCATTCGGGACGACCACATTCAGATTCATCTCTTCATCAACTGCTTGACCCTGATACAAACCAACATAATTTAAATTAAAAAGAAACAACATAATTAAAAGACAAACTAATCAAAGCTGTATTCTGTTAGAGTATTACATATAGGTATTCATCTACAATACTATCAATCACCTCATTCACCATATCAAGATTATTCTCTAGCCACTGAGTATAAGTCTCAGGCGTACTCGTGATCTCCAACTCTTCATCTACAACACCCCCACATTTTCACATGGCTCAATATCAAGGAATGATTGTTTCCTTTTGAACCAGCCTTCCTTTCAACCTGAGAATTCGTTTCCTTGTCAACCTGAGAATTTGTTTCCTGAGATGCATCTTTTCCAAAATCATCTAAACTAATTTTCTTGAATCCGAAATCCTCTACATTGGCATCCTTACGATTTCCAGCATTATCAGTACCATCATTTTCCTCATCACTTACACCATCATTATCGCATCGACCCATCTTTATCCCGACTTTCATTGTTGCCGAAAAGAAACAGTTTCTTGAATAGCTCACAATATTTCTCATTAAGATCAATGATTTTCATCAAAGATACTTCAAATATGCTTCTACTATATCGCTTCAAGAGCACGTCTTTTCAATATATCAAAGAAAGCTTTTCTTCAAGTTTGTTAAACAAACTCAGATTCAATAATGATGTCAATGAAAAGTAATATTGAAGTTTTTGACATGTGATTATAATAAAATCACATGTGATTCTAATCAAATCACATGTGATTCTAATCAAATCACATGTGATCCTACAAAAAGAATCACGTGTGATTCTGAGTAATGATTTGTGATTTCTCTTTTAATGCATTCAAATGAACAATTATAAAATGTATTATACAAACCTCTTTGTCGAAGATTCGCACAAACCAACATCAATGAACCCTTCGACTCTTTAGACTCCACCTCACCCACTCACCATTCAGCTCTAAACACCCCAACTTCCTTTCAGCTAGTTCAAGCTCCATACGTTGTCTCATTAACGTTGTGGACCAATTTAAGATGGCCGGACGCAAACGGACAACATGAAACTTCTCAAATTTAGTAGAGTCTAGATACAAAAGCTGAAAAGAAAAACAAAACAATAAAAATTACATATCACTAGAACCAGGAACCATTTTAAAATTTAAATAAATCTATAAACTTACCATGAGGACGGCTAACGGACCAGTGTAATGGCAATTTCCTTTCGGGTTGCTACTATATTGAAGGCACGAATGTATATAACCACACCCACCGATGTCGATATCGAAGATTCGTGAATATATCTAACAACATCTAAGCAAAGTTGCCCCTTCATCGTTTCACACCGACCCATTGTGTTGGCAAACAACATCATGAAGTTAAGTTTGAAAAGATTATCAACCACCGCTGTCTGTAACCAAATTCCTAGCAACATCCGCCGTCCGTATTTCTTTAAACGACTTTGGATAAAACTGATGAACCCAAGATCTCACAAAAGGATGATCAATGGGTCTTTCGTCAAATGAAAACAATGAAGAACCACCAAATGGAATCCCTAACATATCCTTAATTTTCTCTGGAGTGACATCAATTGACAAACCATTCAACAAATCAATCTTATTTGTCGTTTTGAAATTGGCAACAAAAAACCTACCCAACTTCGATGGAAGTTGATCAATGTAAATTTTACGAAAAGACCGAAAACCTATGTCGCAGTAAGAAATGGACCCATGTCGAACTTTGATTCACGGATAGAAGAAAATAGAGAAGAAGGAGCATTCCTTACCCTCAAACCTGGAAATTTTTCAAGATACTCTAACTGCTCTTGTTCAAATTTGCGACAAAGATAATTTTCTTTCCCAACTTCTTCGACTTCCCAACATCTTCATTTTCTGACCGTGATCTTCTTTCTTAACCTTACCCTTTTGATTCTTAGTTTTCACTTTCTTCCTCTCCGCATTATATTCATCTTCAAAATCGTTTCAAACCTCTTTCTTCACCTTCATCACCTTACCCTTTTTATTCTTAACTATCACTTTCGACCTCTCCACAATACATTCATCTTCGAATCAGCTTTCAAACATCTTTCTTCACCTTCTTCACCTTACCCTTTTGATTCTTAACTTTCACTTTCGACCTCTCCGCAATACCTTCATCTTCGAATCGGTTTAAAACATCTTTCTTCACCTTCTTCACCTTACCCTTTTGATTCTTAACTTTCACTTTCGACCTCTCCGCAATACCTTCATCTTCGAATCAAGCATCTTTCATTAAACCCTTCAACATCTCAAACACACGCTAAAATTTTACCCTTCCTAAGCTTAGATGGACCTCTTTCTTCATCGGATCCTTTTCTTTTCTTAATCTTCTTAGAGACAAAAACACCTTCATCAAAAATAAAAATATACAAATCAGAATCACATGTGATTCTTAATAAAGAATCGTGACTTAACATGTGATTTGAATAAAAATCACATTTGATCGATAGAGATTATTCTAACACAAACAAAGCAAGAAAAAGATAGAAAACTAAATTTCGATGAAACTAACTTGACATTACCTTCATCGAACGCTTCTTTTCTTAAATTTCGATGATTCGAACCAACTTCATCACTATCAAAAGCCCTCACCTTCTTTGCAACGTAAACCCCTCGACTTTTCGTACCAAACAACTATCCTCTTCTTGAGACAACTTCCTTTTCTTACTAGACAAATCGACATCAACCTTTGGCTTAGCCGAAGTAATACGTCTAGGAACATTGCTGGATTAGCCTTTGGTTTAGACTTCGACTCAACCTTCTCGTTATCTTTGACAACATCCATCTTCAATTTAGCCTTAGGATTAGACCTCTGCACATCTCAACTTCTCCATACCAACCTTAGCCACCTTTTTCCTTCACAACCTCGCCACCTTATCCTTCTCATTCACAACCTCAACCACCTCCTGAACACCTTCCCGTATCCTTTGCAACATCCACATTCTCCTTATCCTCCTGACAACCTCAGCCGCATTCTCCCTTACCATCCTAGCCACATTTGCCTTATCCTCGCCTCTTTCACCTCTACACCTTAACCTTGGGATTAGCCTCCCTCGCATACCTTCTAATATCCTTGGGATTAGCCTTTGATTTCGGCACATTAACCTTCTCATTTGCAATATCCTTGGGATCAAACGAAGAAATAGGGGAAGGATTCAAAACCTGTCGGTTTAGTATACTAGACCGAGTTGTCCGACCAGGAGAATTTGAGGACGGAGAATCAGACTTAACAACAGAAGCACCTAAAAACAAAAGCATAAAAACATATAGAATCAGGCTAAACTCATATACAAAGTCAAAACAAATAAAAAATCTACAAAACAAAAAAAAATGTAAATATGCTCTAATGAACCACTCAAACAAATCAAACCCACATGTGCTCTAATGAACCACTAATATAGTCAAAACTACCCATATACTCAACTAAACTCCTTCATATACAGAATCAATCACAAACTACATATACAGAAATAAACTCCTTCATATACAGAATCACATGTGCTCCTTCAATACCAAAAAAAATATATACTTAACTAAACAAATAACCATTACCAAACAATAAATCAATCACAAACTACATTCTCTTTACATATACTAAACTAACATATAATAAACTCCTTCATATACTCAACTAAACAACACTACTAAACTCCATTTCATCTAAACAAACTAAAATCCATTTCATGAAAAATCCATTAAACAAAGAAAAATCGCACTGCACCAAAATCAAAAACATAAATGATACAAAACCATTTTCATCAAAAAGTAAACAAAAAATCCATTTTCATCAAAATCAGCACTACTCGTAATATAACATATAAAATCCATTTTCATCACAATAAACTTACATATAATAATAAAAAAAAAAGTATATAGAAAGCTACACAAATAATCAGTACCAAAACAAAAAACAATAAAAACCTACAAAATATAAAAATAAAAAAATAATAAAAAAAGAAGAAGAAAATATTGGAGGTTAGGGTTTGATAAACAAAATCAGACTGCACTGCAATCGTTTGTTTTGATCAACAGGTGTCGATGAAGACGATTGGAGCAACGGCCCATCTTTTGCAGTTGATATCTCATCTCGTATGTCCATTGAAAAGCATCAATCGAAATATTGGGGGTTAGGGTTTGATAAATTTGGGGATAGTGAGAGAGTTTACTAGAGTGAGAGAGGTATCTGTGTGTTGATAATGAGAGTTATGAGCGGGATATGATGAATTTATTTGGGTGAAATTAATATACCCAACCTACCCCTGCTCGTGAAAATAAATGAAAAGTCAGCTTTTCTTATCCGTTGGATGTAAATGAAACGCACGGTCAAGATGAGAGGAAATGTTCTATGGGATATATATGTTCTGCACGGATCTTTTCTCCGTACACTATTTGGTTTTGATTTTCAAAATGAAACTCTACTTATTATAAAGATTCTAGAGTTAACTACATTTTTGGTCCTTGTGGTTGTACCTGGATTTCACTTTTGGTCCATTTATTTAAAAAGTTGCGATTTTTAGTCCAAAATGCATAGTTTGGTTCCACTTTCAGTCCAATTCCGTTGATTCCGTTACCAAAGTGTGTCACGTGAGAAACACAGGATTGATTATTTATAGAGACTATATTTTGGTCCCAGTTGGCTGACTTGGTTCATTTGTTCAAAAGTTGCGATTTTAGTACAAAATGCATAGTTTGGTTCCACTTTTGGTCCATTTTTCTAACGAATTTAGTTCGCTTAGTTAAGTCGTTTGCAACGTTAGTCCTTTATAACGTCGTTATAACGTTAGTCCTTTATACAAGATCTTTTGCAACATTTGCAACGTTAGTCTTTCAGTTAGTTAGTCCTTTAAAAAATTTAAAAAATTTTAGAAAAAAAAAATTATAATTTTTTTTCTAAAATAAAATTCAAAAAATTTCAAGATATTCTAAAAAGAAAAACTTTTTTCCTAAAAAATTCTAGAAAGAAACTTTTTTCAAAAATAACTTTTTTTGAAAAAATTTAAATATATTCTAATAAAACTTTTTTTCCTAAAATTCTAAAAATATATTCTAAAAAAAGTTAAATTTCAAAATATATTCAAATTTTTTTTTAAAAATGTATATACATTGAAAAAACGTTTTTTTTAAATGTATATACATTGAAAAACGCTTTTTAAATGTATATACATTTTTGCTAGAATATATTTCAAATTTTTCAATGTATATACATTTTTAAAAATCGTTTCAATCTATATACATTTTTTAAAAAAGTTTTTTAGAATATATTTTGAAATTTTTTCGAAAAAAAAAATTTTAGAATATATTTTGAATTTTTCCCGAAAAAGTTTTTTAGAATATATTTCGAATTTTTTTCTGTTTTTTTAAAAGTTTCTTTTTAGAATTTTTTCGAAAAAAAGTTTTCTTTTAGAATATATTTCGAATTTTTTCAATGTATATACATTTTAAAAACGCTTTTTCAATGTATATACATTTAAAAAAATTAGAATATATATTTTGAAATTTTTTTCGAAAATAAAAGTTTTTTTAGAATATATTTTTAAAATTTTTTCGAAAAAAGTTTTTTAGAATATATTTCGAATTTTTTCGAAAAAATTTGAAAAATTATTTTAAAAAAGTTATTTTTAAAAAGTTTATTTTTAGAATTTTTTGGGAAAAAGAAGATTTCTTTTAGAATATATTTCGAAATTTTTTTCGAATTTATTTAGAAAAAAAATTATAATTTTTTCTAAATTTTTTTTCCGAATTTTTTTAGAATTTTTTTTAAAAGACTAACTAACCGAAGGACTAACGTGCTGCAAATGTTGCAAAAGATCTTTGGTATAAAGGACTAACGCTGTAAACGACTTAACTAATCGAACTAACTTCGTAGAAAAATGGACCAAAAAGGAACCAAACTATGCATTTGGACTAAAATCGAACTTTTGAACAAATGGAACAAAAGTGGAATCCAGGTACAACCACAAGGACCAAAAATGTAGTTAACTCTTTATTATAATTACACAATGGTATCTTCGTCCTTTAACTTTCCCCTCTAAATGAAAGTGTATAACTACTTAAAAAGTCAACAAAACTACCATTTCACTTTTCATCCTCATAGTTGAATCCTAAAAAAACCCTAATTGCAAGTCGAGAAGAACCCTAAATGTTGCTTTGCCAATGGGTCTTGAGACTTGATGGTCGTACATTTGATCCATACCGTGTATACAGTAAGTTATTTTTTTTTTTGCAATTTATGGTTTAGGTTGTGTTGGGGGTTTAATGTTTTGTACATATCCACAATGTAGACTGATATATCATGTATTTTGTTGCAACAGGGAAATTTCCAAGTGTTTTTTCCCTAGAGATACACCATGGTGGTTCCTTTACTAGTTCACCAAATCGTGTCTACAATGGTGGAAGGGTAAATTGGTTTGATCAAATTGATGCAAATGGGTTTTCAAGAGTTGAGGTGTAAAAGTATGTTAGCAGTTTAGGTTATCACAATCCATCTATGCAATATTGTTATAAGATTCCAAATGGCAATTTAGATAATTGGTCTCGTATGTATTAAGCAATGATAATGATGTCTTGGAGTTGATAAAGCATGTTGATAGGTTTAAAATCATTGAGTTGTATGTTATACACCCAGTTGATATGCCTAAAGTAATCAACCCAAATGAGAATCCCTGATTTAGGAGATGACTTTAATCCATTTCTTTTGTGACCTAGAACTCAAATGGGGAGTCAAGTGCTATGACTAATCAAACTGACCCAAATGATAATCCTAATGTTAGTGAACCAAATGATAATCCTAATGTTAGTGAACCAAATGAGACAGATGGTGTAGTTAGTGATCACAAGAGAGAGTGATGATAGTGGGAGGGTTCCGATAGTGATGACAAAGAAGATGAATTTGATATTCAATTAGAGGATAATATTGATGATGTTGGGGTAGATATGAAGATTTTAGAAGCATACTCGATGCTAATGCCTTGAGTGGGTAGGATGTAATGCGGGCCCAAGATGAACCAGCTTGAACAAGATGACCCATCTTTAAGAAGACTTGGATGATTTTGGAAGTGCTAGTGACTCGAGATGATCCGAGTGTAATAGGACAGCTTATTATAACAACACTTTGTGCCAGGGCTTATACCTCGCTTCCTCAAGTAAAGAAAATGTTCCTGAAGAACAACATAGATATTGTTTGAAACATATCTATGACAGCATGAAATTATCAAGTGGAGGGGGAAACAATATAAAAGATCTCTGCTAGGAGGTAACATCCACAT
>OU343221.1:307269391-307289036 GCA_910596185.1 Chrysanthemum makinoi
TTTTTATACTTGATTGGGTTATACTTGATTTCATATGCATATTTTGGAACAAACATATAAGAATTAGTGGCTCCAAAATTGTTGTTGGAAGGCTATTAATTTACAAACATCCCAAAGATTTATGTTGAAGGCCATTAATTGATACAATGTTCTCAACGCGGCGCCGCCGAGGAACATCCCAATATTTATATGTTGGAAGGCCATTTATATGATGCCGTTTCAACGTGAAGTTGAGGAACATCCCAACACAAGTTGTTGGAAGACCCTTGTGGTGACATTTATACTTTTAACTACCTTAATGTGCATACATGATTGTTCCTCTATTTTTAGCAAGGTTGTAAACACACAAAGTTGCAAGTTTTGTATGGGCGGTGGACTTGAACTCGAAGTGGATTTACGTATGCCTTTGCTTTGTAACTATTCTATATGACCAAAAACTTAGACTTGCTGCATGAACGTTTTTTTAAAGGCTTTACATTTCAACACAAACTCTATGAACTCACTCAACCTTTGTGTTGACACTTTTAGCATGTTTTATCTCAGTTATCTAAGGCATTCACTTCATGGCATGCATATGGACATATCATAGAGTCGTAGGACGACGCTGCTTCACTCGGTTTTACTCACTTTTAAACATCGCTTGAATTGTAAACACACTTATTTCCTCGACAAGTTGATTTCATTTGGGACCTATACTTTGTAAACTCGATTGTTTTTATTAAATCAAACGATGTGTTTTCTAACCACACTTTAGGTCGGTCGATATAATCGTGAACTTTGATGCTATGTGATACCTCCCCAAGGTATTCAATTCCGCTGCAAATGGTAATTTGGGGTGTGATGATTGGTATCGAGCATCGGTTATAGAGAACTAGGTTGCATCATCGATTTCTGTGACTATAACCGGCATCATCATAGCATCTCATCATATCATTATAAGTGCACATTCTTTATACATGCGGACTTATGACTCAACACCAAACCTCATATGAGTCGATTATCCAAGCATTGATAGTTACTCTAAATTATACATAGCCCGATCACCTATGTCTAATTGCCAGAAGAATCATGCAATGAAGGGAGTAGTAGTCTCATATGTGTAAGCAATTCCGTAATCAAGCCAAATTTTCAAAAGATTTTCTTCAAACCACTTGTTTCCAGCTTGATCCCAGCTTACGCTCTTGTTTGATGAGTTGCAAAGATCAAGCTAGAAACAAGTTGTTACCTAATCCGATTTAGCCTAATCGATGACATTCTTGTTTGATGAGTTGCTGATTAAGTAAAATCGGTTACCAAAAGTCTTTTAAAAAATTTTGTTTCGAGAATGGGAAAGCTTGTCTCATCGAGCCTAATCATAAGGGAGAATGTCTTTAGAATGAGATATAGTCACCACATATGCATGAGCATTGACATAATCATTTAGACCATACATGAGCATAAACTTTTAGAACCCTTGTCGCGTTTTGAGCCATAGTATCATCAATCGAATCACGAGGACGCGGATTCACGACATGGGAAGAATGTCACAATTCTCAATTTTTGGTCATTTCTCAAACTCTACATTCATCATACTAGTCATGCATGGGTTTTGCATTTCACATTAAACGCGTAATTTTCATATTAAATAAACGTTATCGCGTAAGTTATTATTTTGAACATTTAATCCGATACTTCCAAAAATGACCCCGATGTATTTTTATACTTACTTTTAGTTTATAAAAACTATATTTTAAGTTTACCTAGTGTTTTAAATTTATTTTGTATATAAATCGTTAAATTTATATTATTACGACGTTTTTCTTAAAAACTGCACGATAATTATATTATCACTCAAATTATGCAAGAAATGTATTTTTACAATTTTTATAATCTCAATATACTTTACTTTGATCCATTAAAGTTTACTTTTAGCTAAAACTACCTTAGATGCACAATTGTATATAAAAGCTACAAGTTACAACTTATACTTATTTAACTTACATTTTTACTTACACAATTATATAATACAATAAAAGAAAGAAAAAAAAATATATTGTTGAAACAATATCCCCTAAGAACCGGCCATGAGGGGGGGAAAGTCATGGGTTGGCAATTAATGTTGGTAAAGTTTTTCTATCTTGATTATACATACTTATACTCCAACACTTTCATCATTCATTCATTTCATTTTTCAAGTCAAGTAAAAAGTGTTTTCTTCTCTCCTTGTTTCATCTCAAAACCGGCCATAGAAGGGTGTGCAAGGGATCATCAAATTTTTCTCAAGCTCAAGTATTAACAATCTAGAATCACACTCTTATTAAGGTTTTGAAATAAAAACCTAGGGTGTTTAGGTTAAACCTTGTTCTAATCACCTCATCATAGTTTACTTGTAAGCATATCACTCTCATTCTATATCTTTCATTTTCATTTCATACTTATTTCTTCATATTTTGAGCAAGCATGCAAGACTTATTGTTGTTTATACCATTTTTACCTTTGTTTTTAGAGTATGATATATAAAGTCATCCTATAATTATTCCCTTGGTATATATTGGTCTTGATGATGTTTAGAAACCCATTACACCCTAAGAAGGTGTATGGTAGGAATAGATTAGCTTTGGAGTTGATTTGAAGGGATTGGAATAGGTTTAGTACGAGAAAAACTATTTTCGACAAGTATAAAAGTGGTCTGATCTTGTTTTGTTTTTCTGGAAAATCCGACAGTAGGCACGAATTTTTGGCCTTGATATTTATAAAATATACTTTAAAACGAATCCGTGGCCGCTTGAACGGATTAAAACGGAGTTATAACGAAGAAGTTATGAATTTTTCAAGTTGACGACGGAATATATATTTTTTCTGAAATTTCAGCAACCTATTATTGTTTTATTCGAGTCAAAAACGAGCCTTAAGCTTCATAAATTATTTCGACTTGTCAAAAATCTATTAGTATACTTTGAGATGAAGCTAAGGACATATAATACGCAGAAAACGGATTTGAAAACGACTAAGATATGCACGTTCATAAAATTGCCGTAACTATTATTTTCTGAAAAACTATATTATTTTTACTGAGACAAGTATTACAGTAACTAAAACCAATTGAGAAGGTCATTTTTATCTATGATGTAGAACTTTTTGGAACGAGATGTCTTCTAGTAAAATCGAGATCACCAAGCATATTTTTTCAAAACGACAAACCGCTATAGCGGAGTTGTAATAAATTAATTACGGTTGCTTAAACTTTGCCGAAACTCATTTTTAACCAACATTTTAGACAAAATCACCATCTTTAACCCTTATTATCTTTATGTTCAAGACCTTTATGACGAAAACTCTAATCTGAAACTTCGATTTTGATACAAACTTTCCAAAACCGTCAAGTCCGTTTCCTAACGATCGACGTACACCATTTTACGACTAGTTTTTCGAATCCATTTTTGTCACTTTTATAAAATTTCCGACGACATTATTTTACTAATTAAAAGTTGAAATTTCACAATAAATCATTACAAAACATTGTAGGATGACATTTTGACGTAAATACTTGTAAAGTAATTTAAGAATGGTCAAGACGTCCAAAGAGTATTTTTCGACGATAAGTATTATTTTTTTTAAAACTCACAAGTGGTATAAATAACATACGAAATGCATGCATAACATTACATCATAGCTCATTGCGTATCATATCATTCATCATAGGTCAAGATTAAAGCATCACATTATACCTCGGTGTACTCACTCTTGTCATCATTCCAGTTATTCATGTGAGTTTTCATAGCCCCACTTTCTATTAATTGTTTACAAACTTTTGGGGAAGATACATGCTCAAACTATTTTCATTTACTTTCACAAGTACTTTAAACTCTTACATATTACTGTGAGTTCATACCCCGCTTTTACTCGTTTAAATTCCTATATACTATTTGGGGCGAGATATTTGCTTATTTATCCAAACATTTAAACTCTTTTGCCAAACAACATTACCTATACTTTAGACTTGATTGTGTTTTATACTTGATTGGGTTATACTTGATTTCATATGCATATTTGGAACAAACATACAAGAATTAGTGGCTCCAAATTAAGTTGTTGGAAGGCTATTAATTTACAAACATCCCAGCATTTATATGTTGGAAGGCCATTAATTTGATACGTGCCCAACGCGGCCGTTGGAGGAACATCCCAATATTTATATGTTGGAAGGCCATTTATATGGATACAGCCCAACGTGAGCGTTGGAGGAACATCCCAACACGAGTTGTTGGAAGACCCTTGTGGTGACATTTATACTTTTAACTATCTTAATGTGCATATACATGATTGTCATTCTATTTTTAGCAGTGGGTTGTAAACACACAGGTTGCAAGTTTTGTATGGGCAGGACTTGAACTGAGAGGGATTTACGATGCCTTTGCTTTGTGAACTATTCTATATGACCAAAAACTTAGACTTTGCTGCATGAACGTTCTTTAAAGGCTTTACATTTCAACACAAACTCTATGAACTCACTCAACCTTTGTGTTGACACTTTTAGCATGTTTTATCTCACGTATCTAAGGCATTCACTTCATGGCATGCATATGGACATATCATAGAGTCGCAGTGACGACGCTGCTTCACTTGGTTTTACTCACTTTTAAACATCGTTTGAATTGTAACACACTTATTTCCGCACAAGTTGATTTTCATTTGGGACCTATACTTTGTAAACTCTGATTGTTTTATTAAATCAAACGATGTGTTTTCTAACGACACTTTAGGTCGTTCGATATAACTGTAACTTTGATGCTATGACAGTCCTCCCCAAGGTATTCAATTCCGCTGCAAAACAGGTAATTTGGGGGTGTGACACTTCAAAACATGAGTCAAGTAGCTAACCTATGTCACAAGTTGCTACCTTGTTTAAGAACAAGTCGCTATGGTTTTAAGAGTCAAGTCGCTACATCTCTTTTTGTAAACAAGTTGCTAGCCAAAGTCTTAGCCCAAGTCGCTAGCACAAGTTGCTACGACTTGTAAAGACAAGTCGCTAGGTGACCCAACTCGCTAAACAGGTTGATGACAAGTCGCTAGCCTTTTTCCAGTTACACAAGTCGCTAGCAAGAATTATGTACTTTTTCCGATGAGTTTTTCGACAAAGCTCCGACCATATTCAAAGAAACCCAGAAAAACAAACATAAAAACTGCATAAGAATGCTTCATTTTGACCACGTAAATCTGACCATATGACCCATTGACTTCTCTTTTGGTACAAGGCATTGTCACAAAAACTGATGATGTTAATATTGACTGTTTGGACCAAGAACTTGACACAAGACATGTAAAACTGATGATATTAGCGTGAAGTTATGACCAAAAGACATGTAACATTGTTTACCAAAAGACAACCATTCTGACCATTAAAACAGTAAACAAAAATCATTTTAAAACATATATTAACAACAAACCAAACAAGCCTCATAGACGAACCATGAAAAATACCATATAAATCATCAAAACAACAAAACCTGGGCTCTGATGCCATTTGTAGGATCGATATATTTATTGTGTTGATGATTCGGGTGGTCTTGGAAGATCAAAATACATGTTATACATTTTAGAGAGAGAAAGTAGAGAGATGGAGTTTCTTGCTAGAGACTTGGTTCACAAATTGTAAAAGGTTAGATTGAAAGCTCCACCCCTTCCATGGATGGAAGGGGTATTTATAGTTACAGAATACACGACCTCCTATCGGCCTGTGGATCAGGCATACAGTGGGTAAAGACCCGTCCTTCCTCCACGGTGTTGCTCTAAACTAAACTACGCTACAAACTAACTAATTAACTACTAAACAACGTAAATAACTACAAGTCTACGAGCTAAAATATGCTAGACTATAATTGGGGTGACCGACACTTTAACATGGAATTTCCAATTCCTAACAACTTGCCTCCTAGGCCCAATCAACCACCACCACTACCATCCTTTGGTACAATTAATCGAATATCTCATCAGTCTCCACGGTCATCATTTGACCTAAATGCCCCGTTAGGGCCAAGACCTCTTCTTTTCCATCCCATCCACAAGGAAACCCATGGTCCTTTGTATGGGGATCAACCACTTCCTACATCAATGTCTCCTCATATAGAGGACATTGAGGAATCCATGTGGGAAGATCATCCCACCAAAGAAGAGATTCAAGCTGAGCTCAATCATCTCCACCAATTTTCCAATATGGTGGACTCACATCTAAGTGAGACTATGCAAATGCAAAGTGCTTTGCTATCCTCCATAATCACCACTCCAAACAGCAACATCAACACCTCCACCATTCCACCACCACAAAACCATGAACCATACTACCCCTTAGACATGGTTGTTCAAATTGTGAGCGTACCGCCCAAATAACCGAAAGGACCCGGGTGATTGTCCATGAGCTTCAAGACGAAATGAGGTTCATCCTCAATCATATCCTAGAGCGCATCAATGCTCTTGCTCATCCACCACCTCAATAGGAGGGTCTTAGCTTATCTTCTTTAAGCATTCTTATTTTTCTAGTTTTTTTATTGTATTTTTTATTTTCTAGGATAATTTTCTTATTTTCTAGGATTTCATTATTGTATCAACACTTCATTGTGTTCCCTTTTCATGATTTTCATATCATGAAAATTTTTAACTAATGATTGGTGTTTATTATGTTGTTATGGGTTGTTACACGGTGTTTGAAAATGCTTGTGATGATGATTATAACTAACATTTTTTTTTGTAGCTTTTTCACAATCCATGTATCTTTCTCTTGGCACCCAATTTAGGGGGAGCATTGGTCAAGGGGGAGATAATGGCTCGGGCTCATTGCACATTCCGCCTCGCATCTTCTTTTTGTTGTGACAAAAAGGGGGAGAAATATTTTGAACTTGGTTATATTTAACTTTCTGAAAAAGTCAACTGCATATATTGACTTTCTGAAAAAGTCAACATCATACTTCAATGGTTATATTTGACTTTCTGAAAAAGTCAACTGCACACATTCTTCAACTAGTGAAGACTTTGACTTTCTGAAAAGTCAACATCATGTCTAAATTGGACATACTTGCATTATCATTTTTACCCTTCAAGTTCTAAAACTAATATTTTTATAAATCTTGTACAACCTTTACATCTTTTATAAAAATAAATTTAGGCACTACATATCTTACACAATCTTGGATAGATATGGTTGACTTTGGCAAGATTTTGAGATCTTGCTGTCAGACCTCGACGACACCAAAATAATACACGGCGGAACCCTTTCAAAGGGTTCCGTGGTCCGTGGTGCTTGCTGATGTTTTGGCTATAAATAGCAAAGCCAAACCAAGTTGTTTTTCATCCCTTTCCATCATATTCACATACATTCCTTCTCTAACATTTCTAACTCAGTTTCATATCATATTAGTGATCTCTTTTGTAGCAAAGAAGATCAAGGCACATTCAAGCTTCAACGAGAAGTTGGAAGTTTTGTTTGTTTGTTGTTATATGATCTTGTGTTGATTCATAGATCATTGTTGTACCAAACCATCATAATCTTGTGAGTGTGAGTGGTTAGTATTTTAGTCCTTAAAATACATTGTGTGTGGGAGTGGTTGTACCCTTGAAAAGAACTCGACATTTAGCTTAGTGTCAGAAATAGTGTGTAAGCGAAGTGTAAAGGTTTCTCCGCCGGTGAAAGGAGCTTGTTGGCTAGTGAAGTTAAGCTCTCAAGTGTGAGACTCGAGGAGTAGAGTTGGGCAAGGAAAACAACTTGTTGTGGTTTGATTGTTTCTTTTCTTATCTACTCTTTAAATATTGTTTGCATATTTCACTAACATAGCTAAGATCAATATCAATTGATCTTTCAATAAGTTTCAAAACAAAGTTTTTAATCGGTAAACTATTCAACCCCCCTTCTAGTTTTTCACACAAATTATTATATATCATAAATAAAAAATTATTTGAATCTTTTATGGAAATATTGTCCTAAATTATGAATAATTGTATGTTTAGGAAGAATCATAAGTTGTATTCTTAATTCTATTAAAAAATAATCGATAACTTTGTAGTTTTTTAGTTTGCGGTTTGAGAAGCGTAAGATCGGATCCGATTAGATCTTAATCCTACGGTCAAGATCGAGATCCTGTAAGATCTTAAGCTTTCTAAGATCTTACGTAGGATCCAGATTGTTTTTTCTTTATAGAATCGTAAAATCGTAAGATCCTAAGATCAGGATCGGGATCCTGACAACTATGGTTGAGACATTCAAAAATGATAATGTTATGGTTTAAATCAGGAACACAAGCACCCACGCGTTATCACCAAGATATTTTTTTTGGCACAACCTTGCAAGTGTCAAACTAGAAGAGTATGCCTCTGATTATGTTCATTTGTCACAAGCATAAGTTTAGAGAAAAGGAGAGTTTAAAACAAACTTGCTTGAAAAGGTTCTTTCATAAGATGGGTAAAACAAGGGATGTGGGTGATGTATATAAGCATTGTCCTAATTTATAGAAATTACAAAGGCGATGATAGACTCTTATAGCAATAAAGGGGCAGTTTATACGGACTCTCTTATAGTGGGGTTTTCAATCATTGCACGCATCGAAAGGTTGTATTGTGTGCATCGCGATGTTGTACTAAGTGTTTTGCGGTTTGTACGGTTGACCCATAAGAAAGGTTTGTATAACATGAGCCTACCATAAAATATGTAATTTTAACTGGGGATATACCATAGGAACCCCCTATGGGTCAACTGTACAAACCGCGAAGCACGTAGTACAACACCCCGATGCACACAATACAACTCTCCGATGCGTGCAATGATTGGAAATCCCTCCTATAAAAAGTCCGTATAAACTGCCCCTTTTAACTACAACTTGATTCAAAGACAATCATTGCCCAATGTTTATAAACATTGTATGACTGGGCCTCCATGCCACAATAAAAAAATGGGGGAGTTTATACGGACCCTTTTATAGAAGGGGTTTTGTGAGGCCCTGTGTATTACGGGTTTGTAAAGTATGCATCGCGGTTTGTACATTTTGATCAAAACCCCTATTATCACATCATAGAGGGGGTCTTAATAACATAACCTAAAAAAATATATAGACAGACATGCCTTTGCTTGGTCTTGAGGGGCCTAATGGGGTTAGTAGGGTATGTGTTGCAACAAGTCTACAACTATGAAATATATGGCATAGATAATAGGTTTGTAAAGATGTACATGGATAATATCAGATGACATGTTAATTTCAGTATGGCTATGATAAAAAGATGTACATAGATATCTTTACCCAAAAATATTAAAACATAATGTGCGCATGGAAAGACCTATGCAAACTTCCCATGAAATCAAATACACACCAGCATCTACTTTTCCCTTTGATAACGGTACTGGTAATGGGTGCGGTTTGGCTTCGGTTTGGGGTGATGCCGAGCGGCAACACCGCCGCTACAGTAGCGGTATGACACGGCAAGGATAGGACTCGGGATGGTTTGCCGCTGAGGCATGAGGAACATATTGAAAAAACTAGCCGTTGCACTTTAAAAACTAGCCATTTGCACTTTGAAAAAACTAGCCGTTAGGCTTAAAAAAAATCCCTTTATAAATATACACTTTAATAACCATTTTCAAATCACATTTTATTCACTACTTCCACTTCCAAATCTCATTCTTTTAAATAAGATGGATGCAAAGAAATCAAAAGGTGTTTCAACCTCATCCAAAGGTCGTGGACGAAGCTCTCGATCACAACCCGTTCGTCCGCAAGTTCACTCATAACCCCCTCCCTGCTATCCCCAAATGAGTCCTCAACCCGCACACTATTATCCCCAACCTCCATCGGTGAATCCACCATCACATCAACGCCAATATTATCCCCAACCTCCACCGATGAATCCAAGCCAATACATGATGTCAATGACAAGTGATTTCGACCCGTTCAATGACTACCGTGAAGGTCCTTCGCGGCGTGAACCAAGTGTCGAACGAGAAATACCGCTATATGATTACGAGGATGATGAAATTGAATACGTTCCCGAAACGCAACAACAAAATCCAATCGGTATAGTTGTTTTTTTATGTATTTGTTATATTTGTTAATACAAATAAGCCGTAAAAACGTTTATTTATATTTTACGATCTTCTAATGTTTTGTCGATAACAAACGTAAAATAATTTTAACGAAACAAATGAAATACGTAAATAGTTTGAGCCAATAGTTTTTCTAACACACTTACGTTTTCACATAAAACACTAAAACAAGTATAAGTGATTTTATGATTTGGTAATACATATGTACAACAACTAGTATTTACATATTGGGTAAATATATACATAACTAGTATGTATTATAAATGGGTAAAAACTACAACCCATGGAGCATATCCATAACCCATGGTATTGACCCATATCCATTTGACTAGATGCATTGCATCTATTAGGTATATTGTATCTAATGAAATACCTATGGACCAAACCATAACCTATGACCCAAAACCCATGGGCAAAAGGGAGCGTCCCACGGATCCCAGTTAATACACTGGACGGATCCCTAAAGGGAGGGATCGGTGGGATCTGGGGAACAGTAACTAGTTTTCTTCTATAAATAGTGAGCCATTTCTTTCTTTTGGGTTGCCACTCCCACACATACTTTCCCCAAGTATTGTAACTCTCTAACCACTGATCATAAGGGATCTTTCTATGTAGTTTGTCTTTTGTTTTTGTGTGATTCTCTAGGTTCCTCTTAAAGGCGAGATCACCACTTCTTGAAGTCGAGCAAGCTCAATTCCATGAGTTGCCGTGCTTCGTCATAATCAAGACTACTGAGGTTCTCTTGTTGATAGTTCTTTCTTCCTATATAGAAGTATTGTGTCAAAGGCATTAGTGAAGGATGCCGAAAGAGTCAAGACGAAGACACTAGTGAAAGGTGTCGAACGTCCGTGTCAAAGGCACTAGTGAAGAGTGTTGAAGATCCGTGTTGAAGGCATTAGTGAAAGGTGATGAAGGGTCGTGTCAAAGGCATTAGTGAAAGGTGCCTAAGGTGTACATTTGATATGGTGTGTTTCGATGTACAAGATAGAATAGTATAGAATCCAAGGATATTGATATCCTTGATGATGTTGTATTAAGGAGTGGGTCTCCTTTGGGATTAGGTGTTGTGTAGTGTTGGGTAGTAGTTCCTCCATTGTAATGGAACTCGGTACTTAGCCTAGTACCGGATAAAGGGTAGACGACGTTGTGGTAGGTGTGGTTCACCTTGGTGAAAAGAACCCGGTGGTTAGCCTAGCACCGGAAAAAGAGTAGGCGACGTTGTGAAGGCTTCTCCACCATAAGGAGTTGGTGTTGTGTAGTGATTAGGAACTCTTGAGTAGGTGACTCGGGGAGTGGAGTAGGGCAAGAAAGGTGTCCTTGTAGCCGAACCACTATAAATACTCGTGTCGTGGTTATGTGCTTCTTACTCTTTATCTTTCATTACACGTTTATATATCTATCTATCTATGTCCAACATACACATCCAAATGGATTGACATAAGTCGATCTAAATATTTTAAAACATAGTTTTAATTGGTAAAACTATTCAACCCCCCATTCTAGTTTTCCACAATATTATTATTTGCTACACTTGTTATAATTTTATTTGTTATAATATTATTTGCTTTACTTGTTATAATTTTTGTTGTTATAATATGTATTAGGCCAAGCTCAAAATGATGAAGATGTTCTAGAAGTTCAAGAAAACTACAATGTCCACAAAAAAAAAACAATCGACTAAAGCGGGAAAAAAAAATTGGACGTCGGTCAAAGAGGTGGCTTTGGCAAAAGCGTGGGTCCATATCTCCACATGTCCAAAAGTCGGGAATGAACAAAGTAGAGATAGTTTTTGGAAAAGAATTCTAGAGCATTTCAAGGAAAACGTGAAAGATACTACTCGAAGTCATCATAGCTTGAACACAAAGTGGCAAAATATGAATGCCACCATGAGTGTCTTTAACGGGCTATTCATCCAACAAGTAATTTTTAAACTCTATATACTTGTATTAATTTATATGCTTGTATTAATTTGTATACTTGTATTAATTGTAGAAATGTCTTCGTGAGAGTGGGTGTAGCGATGTTAACATCATGAAAAATGCCTTGGCCGATTATGTTAAGAAAACAAAGGGCAAGACTTTTAGTTATATTGAAGCATGAGAGGTTGTTAGGCTAGAAGACAAATGGTTGGAACGACCATGTGTGGGTCAAGCATCTTCGTCTAATTCCGACAAACGAAGAAAGTCGTCGGAATCTAGCTACTACGAGACGGGAAGCACTGACAATGTTGAGACTGTTATTCCGGATCTGAATGACGACACAACTCTTACACGGAAAAGAAAAGGCAAGAAGACCGATACCGAGTCGTCGACAAAGGGTAGTGTTGCTGCGAGCTTCGACACCTACACGACAAGGAAAACACAACTATTGGAGACGGTGGTGGAGAAAAAACTTGCAAAGGATGAACTGGCCGAAAAGTTGTTGGTGGCACAAATCCGTAGTGTTGAAGAAAAGGCTTTGTTTCGGGCGATGAAGTTCTATAACCAACCGCACAATCACATAACCGATCCGAAAATGCTAGAGTTCACTCTTACCAAAAAACGTGAGCTCGCGAAGAAATATGACTGGAGTTGCAATTTTTAGATATGTATTCTTGATGATTAGTGATTTCTTTTTTTTTTTAAGTATTATGTAATTTTTTTTTAATTATTAATGAAATATTATGTTTTTATTTAGGGGATAGCTTGGCTACAATTTTTGTAGCCAATTAGCTACAATCTCTCATATAAATTACACAACCAATGAATCAGGGCCCACAAAAAATAATCAGGACCCACAAAAAGAATCAGGGACCCACATTTATACACACAAAATTGTAGCTAATATATTCCCTTTTATTAAATTGTTTAATATAATTATGAATATAAAATATAAAAAAAAAAAAAATTAGGTAAGTCATGAGATCATAGTTGTCACTAAAAAAATATCGTAAGGTATGAGATCATGATTGCCACCACCCTAAGTCATGGAGAGACAAATACAAACTCCCCATGGAGCCATACAAACACTAGCTTCTACCTTGCCATTTCACAACTTCATTAGGCATTCAAACTTTATAAATATCAACTACATGTATGAGGTACGAACACATCTCTTTACATAAACATATTCCATACAACAAGAAATGAATATGTCTGACTTAAGAATCGGAACCTAAGCTCTTTCTTGTTTTGAGTGATCGATCTCAGGTTGGAACACGAAGAAGAGTCTCGCTCCACTTTCAACCTGCATATCTTGATAGCATCACCAAATAACTTGAAGAGGAAAAACCTTATTTGTTTATTCGTTTAGTCAGGGCACTACCGTAGTACCGTTGAAAGATTTTTCGTTAAACTTGCATAAAAAGATAACCAACAATTAGCTTAAAATATATCTAATTGTGTAATAATTAATCAATCTGGAGTGGATCTTTGTTCTATGATAGTAACATGTTAAGAGCGAACTCTTAAGTCAAAAATTTTGTTCGATTATTTCTGTTCACATAAATTGTGTTGTATTCATCGACTGGTCAATGTAACACACTTGCACCATCATGTACATACTTTTTGCATTATTTTATATGGGACCATGAAGTTATGTTGATTGTCTTTTAGCCTTTTAAAAAGAGTAAGGTGCCGTTTGGTTTGTAAGAAGGTTTAGAATCGGATTCGGATTTGGTTTAGGTATGAAAGATAAAGGAATAAAAGATAATAATAATATTTTATTAAAATAATTATTTTAATCAATAATATAAGAAAATATGAGAATGATATTAATTTTTTAATATTAAAGTACTTGTTGGCAGCGTGTAATGTGAGAGAGTAAACTGAGGTAGGGTCCACATTAAATACTAGCTTGAGGGCCCAAAACCACTCAATTTTGCCCGAATTCATTTTATAACTTGAGGGCCCACTTTTGTGATACAATTGTTGTACCAAACAATTATTTATGGAAATGAATACATTACTTGAATTCGAAAGTACTCAAACAAACGGCTCCTAATAATCTTATCTTTGGTTTTGATTTTCAAAATAAAAATTTAATTATAAAGATTCTATAAAATATACAAACGTATGCACTTGAACTTATTGCACCACTTTTTTTTTTTTTTTTTTCTTCGCATTGAGTCTGACTTAGAATAAAAAATCATAATAAAAAAATATATAGAATTATAATAATATTAAAATCTTTACTATAAAGTGCGTTTGTTTTTACCAACAAGTTTTTAATTTGAAGTTTAGACTTTAGAGAACCCATTTTATTATACTCTCGGATTTCACATAACAAAGACGCCTAATAATTTTTTATTTTTATTTATTTATTTATTTTAAGAAAGACAACATTTATTAAAGGAATTAAAACAAGATACAAAAGAAATGGTGATCCACCTTTTTAACAAGGCAATTAAAAAGAGACGAGATACAAACATACAAAGGAAAAATACAAACTAGAACTTACAACGAAAACCATAACAAGCACCTGACAAAAAGCATGACCAAAACGAATGACATGTGACTAAACTATCACCACTATAACTATCACCCTTTAAGTTGATCCGAACAACTTCTAGGACTAACACATTATGTTTGATAGAGTTGAGATCAATATAGATTTCATATTTGCCATAAATCTAATAAATCAATTTTAGCTATCTAATTTTGATCAAAATTAATAAAAAGATCATTTTCACCATTTTTTAAAAAACAACATATCTTGCAAACAGAAAATCTTCAAACTACAAAAACTACACTATCGCGACGAGAATTAAATTATTATTTTATAGATATGCTCTTCTCTATATTTTCGACAATTTTTTTTTTTCAAAAATTCCGCCCAAAATGATCACATATGATTTGTAATCAAATCACATGTGATTTTGAAACTCAACATATATGATTTTACAAATCACATATGATTTGAAAAAATCATATATGATTTGTAAAAATTGAATCACGTATGATTTTTCTGGGCCAAAATTTTGAAAAAAAATCGTTAAAAACATATAGAAATGCATATCTATAGAAGGATAATTTAATTCTCGTCACGATGGTATGACTTTTTTTGCGTAACGATTAACGGTTAGTGAGATATTAAATTTTTAAAAAAAGAGTGAAAGTTTATTTTTATTTTTTTATTAGAAAAATGAATGGCTATGATTGATTCATTTAATCTATGTTATTTGAGAATTTAGATGTGGCAAAATGGGCGGGTCGGCGGGCGGGAGCACGGGCTAGAATGAGACGCGGCTTAAACCGCACGGCTAAAAGCGGGCACGGGCCAAACCCTACATGTTATACAAATCGCTTAATAAAAGACTTAAAACGACGAAATAAATTCCTTAAACGTAATATCTTATTTATATTAAAAAATATATATATATTATGTAAAAAAAATTCTTTAAAAGCGATCGTAATGTTTTACAATTGAGAAAAAAATTGTGCCCGTTAGTGCCCATTTAAGTTTTCAATGGGCTATATGTGCCCATTCAAAAAAGAGGGGCTAAATGTGCCAAAATCTTTTAAAAATGTGCTCATTTAGCCCATCTTTTTGATTTTGGGCACATTTTGCCACCTCTATTTGAGATATATATTGAACTTTTGTCATGTTTGATATAACCATATAACACTATCAAATACTAGACTAAAATACACCGTTCGTCCCTAAACTTGTACCTGCGCATCACATTGGGACAAACTTGGGCGTTTTTATCGTTGGAGGTCCAAAACATGCGTTTTATACTTTAGACAAGTCCCTTGACCAGGATTGCCAAAGTCAACATGAATTTTCTTGGTTTACATAGAGGGTATAATAGATCATTCACAATTTTAACATGTCATAGTTAAAACCCAACCAAACACTGTTGGTCTTCTTGAAGTAGTAAGATCTTGAAGGTAAATCTGCAAATCTGCTTCCTTTACTTGACCATGCCATTATTTCAGTGAAGGTAAGTGAAGATCCAACTAAGAAGATAATGACATAGTCATATTGTGAATATTTCTCCTACAAAGAAGATCCAAACCACCATTATCGAGTGCCATATCTTTCTCCTACAATTGTTATAAAGTGAAAGAACGAAAATCATCATTAATCAAATCAATGATAAAGTAGTAGATAAACTCCCACCATTAACAGTAAATCCACCCATATAACCCTTCCATATATTTCCATTAAATCATATATCGTATCTGATGGCTGACAAAGGTAAAGCTCCTGGTATTACAATCTCTTATGGTATATCGTAATGGAAAACTATTGGAGACCTTGCTTTTAGCATAGCTAGAATGTAAATTATGTAAGAACAGATTATAAGGGATTACCTGCTTGGTAATCTCTTCACGTTCATGACCCAGCTTGTTCAAAGCACTGGCATATGCATCTTGAATGTCGAGGTTCCCAATGGCATTAGTCAATGCCATACTTGGAGAAACTTCATAGATGGGTAGCATGTTTGCTTCGGGTCAACTTTGTGATAGTGCAGATAGGTCTCGTTCCATTGCTGCAGAAGCAAAAAGATCGACAAGTTGGTAAAAAGTTTACACATTGTCCTTCTCTACTTGATGTACAACCAATCAAAAAAAGATGTCACGTATGATGAACATGTGATACACTTGCTGCATTATGATCAGAAAAATAAAGTTAAGTAGTTTTACTTGAATCAGCCGGTCACGAACGCTCTCTGCTGCTGCAAAGTATGCTTGCTTGGGCTCAAAATTAATAGGCGAAAAATGTGGACTATATTGAGCATGATACTTGATATTGGAAGCAATATCAGTTGGATCTTCTGCTAGTGGGTGAGCAACAATAGGAATATTATCAGGGATCTTAGACTTTGCAGTACCGTTGGTTTCTGTGGCAGTCGCCATCTTTGGAATTTCCAGAGGCTATTCTAATTTTTATTCTGCAAAATTATGAGGGATAAGGTCAAGATACGGGAATAATATAATCATGCAAATTTATGCTCCATACTGTGTCAAAAAAAGGTACCAACTATTATTATCTATAGTACTACATATGTTTGTATCAATTGTTATCTACAAATTCGCTGCACATGTCTAGCAAACTGCTGATCTATTCCCCTAAAGCAATGATTTAGTGGTGTCCATCTTCAAATTACCTCAAGAATGACAAACCTATATTAGCATACTAAAATCTGCACCAATTCTAAAGCTATGAATTGATTTGATCCGATACGATACGATTGTAAGTGAAAGGCTAACAAATTGATCCTATATGAGCTAAGCTGTAAGTAATTCAGTCAAACCCAGCCATTGTTCAAAAACTTTAATACATGATACACAAAACCAAAGATGCATACCATCACATTAGCCTCTTCAACCCAACAATTAAGATAAGGTGTTTACGCATGCAAAAACTATTAGCATACACAGTGGCGGAGCCAGGAGTAAACTTCAGGGGTAGCGGAAAAAAAAAAAGTTAACCATAATTTTTTTTTAACCGTACATTTAAATAATTAAAAAAACACAATAATAAAATAAGTTAAACAAATACCTAATACATCTCAAAAATCTCCTTTTCGGTCTTTCATAGCTTGAAAACAAACCATTACATCCTCATTCGTTACTTCGTCAAATGTCTCTCCTTCAACAGCACATACCATAGCATTGTTCAAATATTCATCCCCCATTCGATTCCGCAAATCCGTTTTAATAATCAATTACATATAATAAAATTACATAAGGCAGGAAGGGGCGAAGGGGGAAGGGCAGAAGCAAAATCAACCCTTAATTCCTAATATAATCACTAATTTGAAATCACAACCAAAATTAACCCTAAGTCCCTAATACCAAGGCTGTCAAGATCGCGTGTAAACTCGTAGGATCGTACGAGTTTACGTGTTTACTAGTTAAAATCGTGTAGGATCGTGGTAGGATCGCATATGTGGTAGGATCGTAAGTAAGATCGTAGGATCGCACGTAGGATCGTAGGATCGTCACGCGATCCGAGTTCACTTTTTTTTTTTTTTTTTTGATCTTCTAAGTCCATCTCACTTGTTTAGGCCAAAAAACAAACGTGTGTTTTACTAATGTCTAATAAGTAAACCACTGTTTTTTCATTTTCTAAATAGATTATAGTTTATACCTAGTTTTCTTTTTAAATATATTATAGTCCAAAAGTGTTCAATAATTCAATTACTTTACTTCATTGCGATTAAACTAATTAAATTGTATGCTTTGGAATGCCACTAATGACATGTTTGTTTTCTTGAAATCATGTAGATAAATCGTATATTTTGAGACATTTAGAACTCATGTTATGTTATATTATTTCGCTAAATCGTTAATTTAACGATTGAAACTTGATTTTTTTGTGTTTTATTATTACTTTGGTGTTTTCTTTGTCATTTTTAAGAGAATATTGTGAATTTATCTTTGACGTTGAGTAGAAATGTCAAATATTTTGACTCGTTTATCATTTGTTTACAAGCTATGACAAATTGATAGGATCGTAGGATCGCGATCCGATCCTACGATCTCGATCTTGCAAAGACAAAAACGATCCCACTTAGGATCGCGATCTTGACAGCCTTGCCTAATACTAAGAATGAAAATTAATAAATTATTAACTAGACTTGAAAGTTTGAAATTACCTAAGGGGTAAGGCTGTAAGCGTGTGTAAGGCGGAGGGAAGGGCCGAACTCAGAAAAGCGCGAAGCATAAGCTTTTAAGGTTTTTTTTTTTTCTTCTGGTCTCTAACTCAGTAACTTGTGTAGTTGTGTAGACTTTTATTTTATTAAATTGATAGGTTTTGTATGTTTTTTATGGTGGAGAACAAGCTCTCATCAACATATCACTTTTAACTTTTTAAAGTGTGTTTAAAAATGGGCTTTGGAGTTATTTTTAAACATTTAGTGGGATTGGGCCTTAGAGTTTTTTTGGAGTTTGTTTAAAGAATGATATGGGTCTTGTCAAATTTATTTAGGGGTAGCGAAAATTTGTTTCAGGGGTAGCGAAACACGAAATATAGTACGAAAAACGTAAAAAAAAATAAAATTCCACTACCGGATAAAAGTTCAGGGGTAGCGACCGCTACCCCTGAACTACAAGTGCCTCCGCCCATGAGCATACAAGTATTATTTATTAGCATACAAGTATTATTTATTTTTTGATTTTTTTGTAGAAAGACAAACAATCACTTGTCCAACTGCTCTGGGTTCCAACTCACTGAAATAATGGCATGGTCAAGTAAAGGAAGCAAATTTGCAGATTTACCTTCAAGATCTTACTACTTCAAGAAGACCAACAGTGTTTGGTTGGGTTAGATTTAACTATGGCATGTTAAAATTATGAATGGTCTTTTATACCCTCGATGTAAACCAAGAAAATTCATGTTGACTTTGGCAATCCTGATCAAGGGACTTGTCTAGAGTATAAAACCCATGTTTTGGACCTCCAGCAATGAAAACGCCCAAATTTGTCCCAATGTGATGCGCATGTACAAGTTTAGGAACGAACGGTGTATTTTAGTCCAAATACTATTATCTTAACTGAAATAATACTACATTAATTACCCTTATAAATCACTTTTCATTTCACACTAAGTTAACCTAAATCAGCCCCTAGTAACCCTTTAGCGCAATTGTATCAT
>OU343221.1:307289136-307422815 GCA_910596185.1 Chrysanthemum makinoi
TAACCTTTATATAAATACCTAGGTGGTCCAACCTCCTTGAATACGAAAAGTTTAAATATGTTTAAGAAACTTTTGCTACTATTGCGAAAATTCACATGGTGTTGTCTTATGAAATACAATTGAGGCCTTAGAAAAACGGCGGCACAGTTTCATTGATCACATTGCATTTGCTCAAATTCCCTGAAAAGTATTTGTAAATGTTGTACACGGTCATGAGCAAACTAGTAACCCTTTGTAAAGTTGATTAATCATATCAAGCAAAAGTAGGTGGCTCAGTATTAATGCACTTTCAGGGGCGGAGCTAGAACTTTATTGTCGAGGGGGCAAAATATGATAATTTTTAGAAACTACACTAAAAATTGGTCCGTTTGGGGTGGGGGCCGGGGGCAAATTACTAAAATAGCCGAAATTTTTCGAAAATTTACACTACAATTTTTTTCGCCGGGGGGTCTCCGCCACTGTGCACTTTGCCGTAAGTTGTGCTTGCATGGATAACTTTGTGAAGTAATAAATTTGATATTTGGTATATTGATGTCATAGCAAGTTTTGTTTCGGCCCTCTTTGTTGCTGTTTTGTGTGTTTATGAAGTTCTAGGTAAAGAATGCTAGAAATAAATTGACGAATAACTGTTTCTTTTGGTCACAAACGATATACTATATGGCTATACTAGATCATGATTACTATATGACAGAATAACCAATGAGGGTGTTATGGATTTATAGTAAGCATGCCAAGTCTATTGAGACAAGATTTATCTAGTTAATTGAAAGAATGGCTTGTATATGACATGGTGATTGTCGAATGAATTATGAGCCTAATATTGGACCACCGAAATACACGTAAACAAAATGAAATTCCATAAATTTCAAATGTTAAGGCGGATGTCCTTTTGCGCAAGGACGAATAAGTTGGAATAGTTATGAATCACTTAAAGAAGCATGTCATACAGAGTGATGCATTGCATTTAAAATAAGTTGAAATCAGTCAAATACAGATAACATTCTTTTGTGCGTTGCATATTGATTCCATCGGTTATCTACAGAGGTAGCTGCTTCCGTTCCACGTGCCGAAACAGTAGAGAAGAGTGATTATTTTCGCTTTGGTGTGAGAGATTCTCTCGCAATAGAGGCGTCATTCTTGCAGGTAGTATAATCTATGTATCATAATATACGAGTGAATCAGTATGCGCAAATCTTTATACATGGACCATTGCTAAGGCCTATAGTGATTTGCACATACAGCAAGAAGAGGAATTGCTTTCTATTTGGTGGAAAGAATATGCCGAATGCAGTGAAGGTCCGAAAGGGTCACCTGCTTCAACTTCCACGCCAGATTCACAGCTTAAACCATTTCCTCTAGGCAAACCATATACAAATGAGGAAGAGCGAGTTGGTGTCCCTGTGAAAGGAGGCTTGTATGAGGTGCTCGGAAAAATCTGAGGTGTCATTTGGTTTGCAGTCATCAATCACGATGGGTATGGGTTTGATAACTTGGTTGACGGAAATGGGTACATAGGACCCCATTCCATCAACTAAACATACTCCAACACTATCAAACCCATACCCATGGAACCAAACACCCCTGAGTCTTGTGATAATTATGTAAATATAGGGGTCCTCACTTTGTTTTGATTGCAGGTAGTCTTGGTGAGGAGACATTGTTTCCCTGTTTATTGGGATGGAGACAATCGCCGTGTTCTAAGAGGCCATTGGTTTGCTCGTAAAGGGGGAAGTCTTGATTGGCTTCCACTTCGTGAGGATGTTGCTGAACAATTGGAGTTTGCTTATCATGGCAGGGTAAGTAACACTCATAATAGATGTGGCAATTATATTTTAGTCAATCCGAGTTGCAAGTTTTTGATAATGGGTCAAACGGGTAAAACAGAAAAGTCAACTACTAAGGAAACTGTCCACGGCAAATGCTTAGTATCTTTTAAATAAAAATAGGTTTAAGTTTTATTGTGATTATATACTTTTTGTATTCACAAGGTATACATTCATTAATTATAAAATAAAAACTGAAACATATGTCTAGCACAATGCATTCAGTTGTAATTCTTCTACAGTCTTCGTTATTTTAAGTTGAATTTTTCTTAGTTCAAAACTTAAAATTATCACAGTTGTCATGTCCTTCGTTTTATGTTACGTTGTTTGATTTGGTAGGGTTTTTTGTCTCAGGTTTGGCATCGCAGAACATTTCAACCATCTGGACTATTTGCAGCTCGAGTCGACATGCAGGGCTCTAGGGTATGCTGGTGTTTGATGCTAATTTATTTCTTCTTTGGCCTATACTGGCATGTTCTATCACCTACATTACATATCATGCATCTTGCCTGCAGGGGTTGCATGCTCTTTTTACTGGAGACGATGATACATGGGAAGCTTGGCTAAATGTTGATGCATCAGGATTCTCTAGCATTGTCAATTTTGGTGGGACCGGCATTAAATTAAGGCGTGGCTATGCTCCATCTCATGCACCAAAGCCAACTCAGGTACGATACATCCATTGTTTTTGGAATATAAAACAGTTTATCACAATGCAGATATACATATTAAATGTGATACCTTAACTGAATAATCTTATTGGTAGGATGAGTTACGCCAACAAAAAGAGGAAGATATGGACGATTACTGTTCCCAGGTAAAACTATGATATCTTGTTTGTAGATATAATTGATGCCCGTGATGTATAAACATTAAGTTTATCCTACATAGAATAGAAATAAATCTCAAATGTTTTTTATTATTGTTATTATTTTTAATCTTGAACTTATATAGGTTCCGGTACGACATCTAGTGTTTATGGTTCATGGTATTGGTCAAAGGTTGCAGAAAGCCAATTTAGTTGATGACGTTGGCATTTTCCGCCATCTTACCGCTAGTCTTGCTGAACAACACCTCACAACCTACCAACGTAGAACTCAAAGAGTTCTTTTAATTCCATGTCAGGTAGTGATTATAATTATGGTTATACAAAGGTGGCACACATTGGTTTGGTTCAAAACGCGTACTTTGTTTTGCACCAGCCCAATTGGGCTGGGTGGAGTGGTCCGGTAGAAAAATAGGATAAAGTGAAAAATTACAATTATGACCCATTTGTTGTGGGATTCAGTACAAAATGCACCCTTGAATATACCAAGAAGACCCAATATTTAGCAAAACACATAAATTCCGCAAAACTGTAAAAAAAATACACAAATCGTGTAAAAATGCCATTAAGAGTACACGTTTTGCGAATTACATTGTAATTCTGAGAACTATAGGTTTTAGTAAATTATAGTTTTTGTGAAATGACATAATCCTTATCCTTGCTGTGATTCGTTTTGTATTGCCAGTGGAGGAAAAATTTAAAGCTTAGTGGTGAATCTGCTGTAGAAAAATGTACATTACCTGGTGTGCGTGGATTGCGGGTAACATTAAGTGCAACGGTTCATGATGTCTTATACTACATGAGTCCTATCTACTGCCAGGATATAATTGACTCGGTATGTTTAATGTACTTTGTCAGCATCTGTAAATTGATTAGCTTTACGAATAAATTTGATTAAGTATTTGAGTTGAGGAGTTTTGTGGATGTGTGTTTTGAAAGTTATTATGTGATTCTCAATAATATGATATTGCTATAAATAAACACTAATGATTATGTTTAGATATACTTTAGCTTACGAAGTGATTCAATGGACTTTTGGCAGGTTTCCAATCAGTTAAATATGTTATACCGAAAGTTCCTTAAGAGGAATCCTGGTTACGATGGAAAGGTGAGTGATTGGTAAATTCTATAGCATAAAAAAAATTCATATCATACTTTCAAATAAATAAGTTGATGCTACATGGCTACATGCTAAACTTATTCTTGTGGCGTTTGTTTGAGGTGGCAGATTTCTTTATATGGTCATTCTTTAGGAAGTGTCCTCTCTTATGACATTCTTTGTCATCAAGAGACTTTGACTTCCCCATTTCCTATGGAATGGATTTACCAAGATAAGCTTAAGTACGAGGCTTCAACTCCAAATGACATGAAATCATCTTCTTCAAATACACAGGGCAAGGACTTCAATTCAATTGTTGGTAGTATTGAAAAACGTTAGTAACTATGGATTCTAAGAAACTTGATCAAGTTGGTCTCGGGTCCGACCCTGGTCCACGTGAAATGGTGTCAGAGAAGACCAATGGTTTAGATGACTGCACATGTACGGATAGTGAAGTTTTAGCTAGTGACTTGAATCAAGTTTATGAAGAAATTGGCCAGCGTGATGAAAACACCACAATCAAATCACTAAAGGAAGAGGTAACAAGATTTTGTGCTTCCCGTTTATTTTTTTAATCGTAATTAATAGCACTTCATTTCATGCAGATTGACCTTTTGAATGCGAGAATCAAAGAACTAGAATTGCATAATGCTCAAGGTACTTACAAAAAATGATTCACCGGTGTCTTTTTTAGCCACATATTGCTTCTTTAGAAGCTGATACGTTAGTTTTCATGTGCATTTCTTGCAGGAGATAGGCAGGAAGTTAGAACAGTGAACAATGAAAGCTTTTCCAATGGCTCTTCATCTCGCAAAAATGATACACTGAAGAGTTACACGCCTCTTATAAAGTACACAAAACTGGAATTTAAGGTATATATATGTGAAATTTGTTTTTAACTTCCTTTTAAAAATAGTCTATTTTTTGCCTGAAAAGGCTTGACCATATTTTATACGAGTATTTGAGTTCAGTTTGTATTATTATACGCTTGAGGTTCATTCCAGGTTGATACATTCTTTGCGGTTGGCTCTCCTCTTGGTGTTTTTCTTTCCCTTCGCAATGTTCGTTTAGGAATAGGTAATTTCTTGCTTCTCATGAGTTGCATATGTGTTATAATGCGTACCCCATACACAGTATTTTGTATCTGATTGATTAATAGCAGTTATAATTCACGTATTTTTAATTTTTTAGGAAAGGGAAAAGACTATTGGAATAATGAAAATATAATAGAAGAAATGCCATCTTGTCGGCAGATGTTCAACATTTTTCACCCTTTCGATCCTGTGGCATATAGGTATCTCTTAGCTCTGTGCTTTTTTAATTATTAGTATATCGAGTACTGGTGGCATTTGACAACTATTGTGAAATAAACTGGCCTTACAGAGTAGAACCACTTGTTTGTAAAGATTATGTCAACACACGTCCAGTCATTATTCCTTATCACAAAGGTGGAAAGAGGCTTCATATCGGTTTTCAGGTCGACCATATATATCTCTACCATTTATAGGTTTTCGCATCACTCCTATATTGCTGATATATGATGGTTCAGGAATTCGTAGAAGATGTAGCGTCAAGTTCTCAGGTGGTAATGGATCGTATGAGCTCAGTTAAGGTCTGTATCCTGTTCGATTGTCCTAGATATAATGCAATTTTTTTGTAGGTCTCATAATATAGGTTACACAATTTTTAAACCTTAACCTGTATTAACACTATTTATATTGGTACTTTCTGGTCAAATGGCTCATTAAACGCCCTACGGCGGCTTACCATTTGTATTTTGTAGGGCAAAGTACTAGCACTATGTCAAGTGAAGGATGGTGATTGTGTTGGAGGTACGTCAAACATACATACCCTGTTTCTTACAGGTTAAAAGAGAAACGGGTCAAGCTAATTGAAAGTCACCAAAATGTGTTTTTAGTTTTTACTGCTGACAGTGACAACCTCTTCATTTGTTATATATTGAAATTTTTAAGTAGTATTGTGCTTACATGGTTACTGTAATCATATATAGGAGAAACTCAATCACCCATTTTCTTGCATTCCACGAGCAATTTATTGATTTGTAACTATTGTTTATGCTCAGCGGAGACATCAGAGAATCCCGAAGTAGTGGAAAGATCCTATGGTTCACTAATGCTGGAGATGTTAACAGGGAGTGAAGATGGACGAATCGATCATGTTCTTCAAGTATGTTTTCGTACTATCTTTATAAAGATGTTTCCAAAAATCGTAACAGATTAAGCGCCTTAGGTTGTATATTTGTTCTGTAGCTTATATCTTATAATCAAGACATGTAAAAAAATGTGATTTCCATCAAATTTCACACGTGGCTAATGCATTTCTGTAGATTTTGTTATCCTTTGAGATACACACCAAGCGTTCTTTTAGATTGTTTTAAGTGATAAAAGATACGTTAACTTCACTTTCTATCTTTAAATTGATCGATGCAGGATAAAACATTTCAGCATCAATATATATCCGCTGTGGGAGCACATACGTAAGTATATATCTATTGCGCGTAAATATTTTGTTGTTTCCTTGAAAGTGTAAATGCTTCTTTTGACTTTCACACATTTTGCAGACATTATTGGAAAGACCTTGACACTGCATTATTTATACTGAAACATTTATATCGAGACATACCAGATGAGTCCGACACACCTGATGATTTCATGGCTAACGAAATAAATCAAGGAACTGATGACTCAAATGGGTGGTATAATACTGAAGAGGCTGCTGAAGAAGAGCTCCCTTTAACCTTTTCTAATACAAAGATAGTGAAAAAGTTCACAAGGAGAGCCAAAAGTTTCATTGGTCCTTGATCTTCCGTTGCAAATAAACTAACGCTCTTTCATAAATGCCATAAAAGCATCACAGTCTGCAAGAATGAACGTTTTTTGACAAAAACTCTCATTCTTGAGACATGTGGTGTTCTTGTTACATTTTTGCACAAGAACAAGTACATTTGTTTGCAACGATAATACAAGTACGATGATTGGAAAGTCGTTAGTACTTTGTGTAAAGTCTGTATATATGATTTAGAGATCTATCTACCCAGGCTTGTACATGATTTTCTTTTCTAACTTACAAACTGATAGCTAATTTCGTTTCAGAAAATAGTCAGATACAAGTAGGGCTGAGCATAAAACCGATCGAACCGAGCCGAACCGGAAAACCGAGCCGAACCGGACCGAACCGAACCGAACCGACCCGACCATTTTCGTTTCGGTTTCGGTTCTATGTATTACCGGTTGTCGGTTTTCGGTTCGGTTCGGTCCGACCCAAAACCGACCAAACACGCGCATAAAGCATGTAAACCGGAACGACCAACCAACCAATTCGGTTGGTTTCGTTCATGTTTTTGTGAAATCGGTTCTCGGGTCGGTTCGGTTTTTGTTGGTTCGGGTCGGTTCCGGACCGACGCTCAACCCTAGATACAAGGGTTCTAATGGTTTACTTCAATTTTTTTTGTTAACCAAACCATGGTTTCTGACCGTTTGGCTGACTAATCCATGTCGTTTGAACCTACCGCCACATAGATTTAAACCAGTTAAAACCCTCCCTTTTTAAAAGGTTGGGTTCACCACTTCAGAGTTGTTTGCACCTAAATACCTAACAAATTCTAATGATGCTAATAACAAGCATTTTGACACTAGGCCGATATGCATCACAACCAACACCATGAAACTAAAAACCCTTCGAGCTTCTTGACTTAGGTCATGTTTGGCAACACCTTTTTGGAAGCGTTTAAGAGCGTTAAGCGACAAGCGACAAGCATTCCAGTTTTAATGCTTGTTTGTCAACATTGTTGCTAGCATTTAGCAACACCCCAACTGCTGCTAATCTTAATGCTTTCTAAAGAAGCATTCCAATATACTGCTAGCATTTTATTTTTAATATTACCAATTTACCCTCGAAAATAACATTCATAAGTATATAACAGATTTATATATGTCCTTTTTCGTAATTTTACATTTTATAATTACAAATTTACGTTACACAAACACGTTTTTTAAACAAATAATGCTACTGCTAAGCATCGCTCAAGCATCTGCTAATCGTCAAGCACTCACTGCTACGTGTCGCCAAACATAGCCTTATAGTGATTAGGAGTCCATTATGTGGAGTGGCAATGCACATAACTTCCTCACAATGTGTAGAGTTCAAACTTCACTGTAGTTGTACACATGCCATGGTCGGAAAAAGGTCAAAAACGGTTACAGGATACCTTAGTTACTTAGTTAGGCTGCGTACATTTTGGTCAAAAACTCGTATTTTTTTTATGTAACACTGAACAGAGAAACCCTATTTGTTACCCTAGTCAATGCACTATGGGTGAAACATATCTTGTTAACCTTGCATGGAAAAAACCAACAATTAGCTCAAACTACATTTAATTGTATAAAAATTTATTTATGTTCGATGCTTTCGGTTCACATAAATTGCGTAGTAGACATCAACTAGTCAATGTACTTTATGCATTATTTCATATGGGACCATGAAGTTATGTTGGTGGTCCTTTACAAAGAGCAAGAATAATCTTATCTATTGTACATTATTTGGTTTTGATTTTCAAAATGAAACTCTACTTATTATAAATTCATTGGGTCGCTTGGGAGACGGTTTCGACTCCTATTAGATTCGGGGGTCTCGGTCTTTCGAAACTCAAAGAGGCAAACGAAGCGTTGATTGCCAAGTGGCTGTGGAGGTATAGGAACGAACCGGATAATCTGTGGCGAAAAGTGATTGATGCCATCCATAACACGAAAAGGTGCTGGTCTCAACTCCCCTTTCGGCAAGGATATTCAAGTGTGTGGGGAAACATTGCCAAAGCGATCTCAAGGCTTAATGTAGACGGCGTTAACTTGAATCAATTGATAAAAGGAAGATGTAGAAATGGGAGAAACACCCGTTTTTGGCTGGACCCGTGGGAGAGTACGACATCTTTCAAGGACAGATTCCCTAGGCTGTTCAAAAAAGAGAAAGGAAAAAAATGCATGGTGAGTGATAGATATTGCCCTTCTCGGAATCACTTTGTGATCGATTTTGGGGGGCAGCTAAGTACGGAGGAGAAAGAAGAGCTAGTAGAGCTCAAGCGAGGTTTGGAAGGGAAGATGTTAAGAGAAGGTAACGACCAATGGGAGTGGATCGGGGGTAACAACAAAGATTTTAGTGTAAAAGGGGTGAAAGAGTTCATCCGAAGCAAGCAGGATTATAGCAATAGGCCCATCTTTAAGTGGGTCAAATGGATCCCTAAAAAGTGTAATATTTTCGTGGAGGTTGGGATGGACAAATTGCACCTACGAGGCTCTTAGACAAAGAAACTGCTCGTTTGGCTATTCGCTATGTGAATTATGTGGCAAGGAAGACGAGTCTACGGATCACATTTTCTGCTCCTGCGAAGTCTCTGCAGAAGTTTGGTACAGGATTAGTCGATGGACTAAGTCCTCCCCTTTCTACATGTTCGCTGTGAAGGACCTGTTTGAGCTGCATAAAGGAGGGATCACGGATAGGAGGAAGAAGAAAGTAATCAAAGGTATAGTTTTCATTACTTGTTGGATTCTTTGGAAAACAAGGAATTAGAAGAAGTTTGATAATGGAGATGTCGAAGTTAAAAGAATCGTCCTTGAGATAATGAGCTTCGGCTTTTTATGCTTTAAGAATCGAGGAGGAAATTCTAGCCTAAGTTGGGAAAATTGGTGTAAGTTTGAGTTGTTGTAATCTCTTTGTATGTTCCATGCCCCATCGCTAATTTGTGATGTTTTTGGGCGAGTGTGAATAAAAGTAAACTTTCAAAAAAAAAAACTTATTATAAAGATTCTATGGATATACCAAACTTTTACACTTGAAGTTATTGCACCACCTTTTTTGTTTGCATTAATGCTAACTTGAAAAATTAAAATCGTATAAGTACACGAGGTCAACATTATCGGCGCCGCCATCGAGATACAGGAGGTCACCAATCCAACTTTCAAGAAATGCCCCACTAGTTAAACCTACATTTTCCACATGCATCTCAACAAGTACAAAAAGCAAAATATCTAGTACATCACCCAAATTTCCAAATCCAATATGTGACATTTGAGTTAGTAGTTACTCTATCCGTTTTAAAATAATTATCTCCTCACAAAAAATGTATTACTGATTTTTGTTTTTTACTTTTTAGCAGTATAAAAGTTTTACTTTTAGTTAATTAATTAATATCCCCTTTAAAGTTTATAATAATAATTTCAATCAATGTTAATATGATAAATTCAATCAAACTTTCTTATTTATATTTAGTTGTTGAGGCCAAGATTGTTATTATCGGGATCTTACTTAGGATCGTTTTCGTCTTTGCACGATCGTGATCGTAAGATCGGATCGAGATCTTAAGATCCTACTACAATGTCATTTTAATAGTCTTCATAATATTATTAAGATTTACAAATTGTTAATACAAATATCGTCATCAAACGTTATTTATATTTTTGATCTTTACCTAAGTTTTGTTTACGATAAAAGTAAATTTAATTTTTATAAGCTTAAAGCTTGTCAAGTTTAATAGATATTAAAACAAGCTTTTTCAAATAATATATTCATCACTCACGCATTTACATTGTGATTAAATCAAATCTTGATTTGACTCTAAACCATAATGTATGATAGTAGTTTTTAGTTCAAGAAAGTTTTGTTTTCTTAAAACTAAACATTACATATGCATTTACATATTTCTAAAAATAGAAAAACAAACACATGTCATCATGTAGTGCATCATTGAAATCCATAGAAGATTTCATTAGATTTTTTGTATAGATTTAGGCTCTACATATCTTAAACAATCTTGGATAAATATGGTTGACTTTGGCAAGATTTTGAGATCTTGCCGTCATTCTCGCAAGCACAAAATATTACACGGCGAACCCTTTCAAAGGGTTCTGTGGTCCGTGGTGCTTGCTGATGTTTTGGCTATAAATAGCAAAGCCAAACCAAGTTGTTTTTCATCCATTTCCATCATATTCGCATACATTCCTTCTCTCTAACATTCTAACTCGGCCATATCATATTAGTGATCTCTTTTGTAGCAAAGAAGATCAAGGCACATTCAAGCTTCAACGAGAAGTTGGAAGTCTTGTTTGTTTGTTGTTGTATGATCTTGTGTTGATTCATAGATCATTGTTGTACCAAACCATCATAATCTTGTGAGTGTGAGTGGTTAGTATTTTAGTCCTTAAAATACATTGTGTGTGGGAGTGGTTGTACCCTTGAAAAGAACTCGACATTTAGCTTAGTGTCAGAAATAGTGTGTAAGCGAAGTGTAAAGGTTTCTCCGCCGGTGAAAGGAGCTTGTTGACTTGTGAAGTTAAGCTCTCGAGTGTGAGAGTCGGGGAGTAGAGTAGGGCAAGAAAAAAGAGTCCTTGTAGACCGAACCACTATAAACAACTTGTTGTGGTTTGATTGTTTCTTTCCTTATCTATTCTTTAAATATTTTTTGCATATATCACTTACATATCTAAGATCAATATCAATTGATCTTTCAATAAGTTTCAAAACAAAAGGTTTTAATCGGTAAACTATTCAACCCCCTTTCTAGTTTTCCACAATTGGTACCAGAGCCTCGTTGCTCAAGAATTTCTAAAATATATTGTATTTTATAAACTTGAAACGATCCATGAATTCCAAAAACTTTAAAGAAGGGCAATCCATGCAAAGACCACCACTCTTTGAAACAAATGGATTTATCTATTGGAAAAACCGTTTTGAAACATATGTAAAATCAAAAGATATAGATCTTTGGTTTGTTATTGTTAAAGGGGATTTTAGTTCTACAACAAAAGATATTTATGTTGATGAACAAAAGAAACTAATTGCTAAAAATAATGAAGCTAAAATGATGCTTTATAATGCTTTGCCTAGAAAAGAATATGAAAGAATTTTTATGTGTGAAACCGCTAAAGATATTTGGGAATCTTTGATTATTACACATCAAGGAAATTCACAAGTCAAGGATAACAAAATTGATCTTCTTGTTCAACAATATGAACAATTTGTTATCCCTGAAGATGAAACCATTGATTGTGGTTTTGCTCGATTTAATACTATTATTACATCTCTTAAAGCACTTGATGAATATTTTCGTAGTAAGAACTTTGTCAGGAAATTTCTTAGAGCACTCCATCTAAAGTGGAGAGCTAAAGTGACGACTATTGAGGAATCAAAAGATCTCTCAAAAGTGACACTAGACGAGCTAATCGGAAACCTCAAAGTTCATGAAATGGTGATGGAGAAAGATTCGAAAATCATCAAAGGAAAGAGAGAGAAAATCAAATCCGTTGCTCTAAAAGCAAGAACAGAATCAAGCGATGATGACGAATCTTGCTCCGGTAATGAAGATGAGGACTATGCCATGGCCGTTAGAGATTTCAAAAAGTTCTTTAGAAGAAGAGGAAAGTTTGTAAGACAACCTCGAGAAGAAAAGAAGCCATTCTGAAAAGATCGGGATGACAAAAAGGGTAAAGGTGAAAGAAAGTGTTTTAGATGCGGTGATTTAAGTCATCTAATAGGAGAGTGTCCCAAGCCACCTAGAAGCAAAACTCAACGAGCTTTTGTAAGCGGTGCTTGGAGTGATAGTGAGGATGATGAAGAGTCGAGCAAGGATGAGATCGCTCTAATGGCACATGAGTTAAACGAGGTACATTCTGACTCATCTTATTCCTCTATTGATGATGACACTTTACAAAAACAATATAGTCAATTGTGTGAGCTTAGTCTAAAAATCATAACTAAAAATAAGTTTTTAAAAACTAAAAAGGAATTTTTAGAAAATGAAGTGTATGAGTTAAAAGAAAAACCAAAACGATTAGAAAAGGGAAAAGCAAATGACGATGGTTGGAAATCATGTCAAGAGCTTAATCTTGAAATAGAAAAACTAAAGCTCACACAAGATGTTCTAATCGAACATAATTCTAAGTTTAAAAGGTTTAACAAAAACATTGCTTGTGCCGATGAAATAGTTAGAATTCAAAAAACACCAGGAAACATGAATGGGTTAGGATTTAATGAGATTTTAATTCCAAAGAGTCAAACCAAAACGGCCGAAAAAGACAAACAAACTGTCAAAATTGCTGCAGTGCAGCACGGACCAGACTGACCCAAATATAGGGTTCTGTCCTTTGTAAAAAATGGTGTCGTGGGAACTGCAACAAGACAGAATGTTTGTGATACGGACCATAGTGAATTTGTCAAAGTAACAAAGAAAACCAAGGATAGTATTAAACTAAAACCTGCTGTTACATCAGGAGTAGGACTTGCTAGAAATGAATTTAGATCAAAAACTAATCAACAACGACATAAAACACCCTTTGCCAAACGCCCCTTTCCTAAGAGTAACCACAACATACAACCCAACTATCAACATAATGGTTGGAATCAAAACTTCCCTAGACCATATCAAACTTCGGATTAGATGCCATGGAACTCTTACCCATCGTTTCCATACATGAACCGAGTAAATGATATGTTTAACCCAAACGGACCCATGAGATATTGGGGACTAAACGCTTGAGTTATTTGTGTCTTAGGTATGCTTGAAAGTTGGATTGGAACCTGATGAGTGGATAAAAGATAGTGGATGCTCACGACACATGACGGGCAACAAAAGCCTCTTCTCAACATACCAAGAGCATGACGGAGGTAATGTCACTTTTGGTAGCAATCTCAAAAAGCAAAATCATTAGCAAAGCGCAATGCACGCTCATAACTCCCTAACTAATGAAAATGTTGCTCATGTCGATAGGTTATGATTTAATCTACTTAGTATTAGCCAACTATGTGATAAAAATATAAAGTACTATTTGAAGAAAATGGTAGTAAAATACTAAAAGATGGTATCACCATAGCTAAAGGAGTTAGGAAAAATAACATATACGTCATGAAAATAGATAAAACATCTAATGAAAAACTTTGTCTAACAACATTAGATGATAACTCAACTCTTTGGCATAGACGCTTAGGTCATGCTAATATGAGACTTATACGAAACCTATCTTCAAAAGAATTAGTTAGGAATTTACCAAAACTTAAATATGACCAACATTTTTGCGACACTTGCAAAATTGGAAAACAAACCCATAGTAGTCATAAGGCTAAAAACATGGTGTCCATATCTAAGTGTCTAGAACTTTTGCATATAGACTTGTTTGGTCCATCCGCTATAAGAAGCTATGGAAGCAACTTATACACTTTGGTCATAGTAGATGATTACTCAAGGTTTACTTGGACGTTATTTTTGAAAACCAAAAATGAAGCCTTTGATAAATTTGAAATTCTTAGTAAGAAAATTCAAAATCAACTAGGTGTCAAAATTGTGTCGATCCGAACGGATCATGGTCGTTAATTTGACAATGAAACACAATTTGGAAACTTTTGTGATACAAATGGTATAACACACAACTTCTCGGCTCCTCGAACACCCCAATCAAATGGAGTTGTAGAATGTAAAAATAGAACCATTCAAGAAATGAGTAGAACAATGCTTAATGAACAAAACATTCCTCAAAAGTTTTGGTTTAACGCCGTTGACACTTCTATATATATTTTAAATAGAGTCTTAATACGTCCTTTCTTAAACAAAACACCATATGAGCTATATAAAGGTAAAAATCCAACTTTATGATATTTTAGAGTATTTGGATGTAAATGTTTCATTCTTAATACTAAAGATTATCTCACCAAGTTTGACCCAAAGTCTTATGAAGGTGTATTTCTTGGTTATTCACAAACTAGTAAAGCTTACATTGTCTTAAACAAAGAAACAATGAGAGTCGAGGAATCGTTGAACATAACATTCGACGAAAGTCCACCTCCCTCTAAGACATCACCTTTGATAGATGATGACTTAGTTGAAAGTCAACCTGTAGAAAGTCAAGAAATAATTGAAAATGACAAGGAAGATGAACCATTAAATAATAAAATTATAAACATCAAAGAATCCAAAAGTCATTCTTTAGAAAAGGTCATAGGACAACTTAATCAAAGGACTTTAAGATCACAAGCCCAAAATCAAAGTAATCATTTTTGTTTTGTATCTACAATTGAACCGAAAAACATAAACGAGGCAATAAAAGATGAATCTTGGGTAATGGCTATGCAAGAAGATTTAAACCAATTTGTTAGAAATGATGTTTGGAAGTTAGTTCCAAAACCTAAAGATCAAACTATAATTGGAACGAAATGGGTTTTTCGAAATAAAATGGACAAAAATGGCATAGTGTCTAGAAACAAGGCTAGGCTTGTCGCACAAGGTTATATTATAATCAGCAAGAGGGGATTGATTATGATGAAACTTATGCACCGGTAGCTAGATTGGAGTCTATTAGAATCTTACTTGCATATGCATGTGCTTATGACTTTAAATTATTTCAAATGGATGTTAAGAGTGCGTTTCTTAATGGGTTTATTAACGAAGAAGTATATGTTGCTCAACCTCCTGGTTTTACCGACTTTGAGAAACCACATCATGTCTTCAAACTCAAGAAAGCATTATACGGTCTTAAGCAAGCACCAAAACCTTGGTACGATAGACTTAAGACTTTTCTTGTTGAAAACAAATACACCATGGGATTAGTAGATAATACTCTTTTTACTAAGAAAAAGGAATCACACATTATCATTGTTCAAATATACGTTGATGACATCATATTCGGATCAACTTGTCATGAGCTATGTGATGATTTCTCTAAAATCATGCACGATGAGTTTGAGATGAGTATGATGGGTGAATTAAACTTCCTTCTAGGACTTCAAATTAAACAACTAGAAGATGGCATATTATTCAACCAATCTAAATATATAAAAGATATGTTTAAGAAATTTGGTCTTGAAGATTCAAAACCAACTAAGACACCCATGTCTTTGGACACTAAACTCACCAAGGATGAGGAAGGTGAATCGGTAGATAACACTAAATATAGAGGAATGATTGGTAGCCTACTCAATCTCACGGCTAGTAGACCCGACATCATGTTTAGTGTTTGTCTATGTGCTCGCTTTCAAGAAAATCCCAAGGTATCACACTTAGAAGCCTTAAAAAGGATATTTAGATACATTAAGGGAACGCCATGCTTAGGATTATGGTATTCCAAAGGAATAGGTGTAGAAACTATAGTGTATGCCTTTCGGACCATGTCGGTGACTATGTCGATAGAAAAAGTACAAGTGGTATTTGCGCACTTTGTCACATTGTCTCACCTCATGGTTTGCAAAGAACGGCTTTAGCTATCTCAACTACTGAAGCTTTAACACGGCCGAAAAGCATGTCAACAAGCTCTTTGAATGAAGCAAGCTCTCGTAGATTACGAATTCATCTCACGATATCGTTATTTTTTGCGATAAAAAATGAGCTATTGATCTCAGCAAAATCCCATCCAACATGCTCGCAACGAGCATATTGAAACCGTCATCACTTCGCGACAATGTTCAAAAGAAAACATCTCATTGAGAAAGTATCCTCAAGACAACATTGCCATTATTCTAACTAAGCTCAACGAGAACCATTTAATCTTCTTAGACTTAGTTTAGGTTTAATGGAACCAAACATGTAGGTAAAACTTAGTCTAAACCTTAGAACAAACAAAACAAACAAATTTGTTAACCTCTATATGCTCCCACGCACCAAACGAAACACAAAGACGAACCATTTTTGGTGCCGTTCGTCCGGGTAACAAGTAGAAATAAAAATGCTTCCTACAAAACATCTTCTTCCTCACAACCTACTTTACCAAAACGTGTAAAAATTAGACCTAACTCATTGTTGACATTTTCTCACCCACTAATCACTGAAGATAACATCATTGTAAGTATCCTAACTACATTTCATCTCTTAATTCTGAGTCTAGGATTCTAATTTGTGCACAAAATCATTACATGGGATTATGCATACTTGTACAAAAAATGGATTCAATTGGCAAAATTGCATAACTAATCATTGAAATTAGGTACTACATTGTCACATTGCATAAACAAATCATGTTTCCCACTAATCAAAAGATAATAACTATAAGGTTTTCTTCAAATAACCAAACACCCCATGCCAAATTTTTTTTGAAAAGCTTCTCACTTGTAGGAAAACAATTTTTCATTGTTAATACAAATAGAAACGTAAAATTTTCATCACTTGCATGCTCTTGAATACTAAAGGTAATACATAACTAATATGTATATTCCGGTATATTCAAATGAAGCCACATTGAATTAGGAGCATTTGGGTTATCTCATGCCTTTTGCCAAACACCCCACTAAAACCATTTTATGCATAAAATGAGTCGAGATAACCACAACTCCAAATCGTTTTCATACAGGCACACACTAGAACCAAAATGCTAAGTTTGTTCTCATTTTTAACATGTGAATTCTTGCTCATAGGAATAACCATGGTAGCCGCAAAATTCTATGATCACAAGGATACCCTTAACTATATTCCCAAACATCACAAAACCAATGGCCTCTCCAAAGAACAAGTCGAAATCTTTAAGAGTCTAGAACAAAGGTACTTCCATGAGGGTAGAACCATTCACCCCTCCTTTGTCGACGGAACCAATCTCCGTCAAGAACTAGCCGCCATTCACTTCGATTGTCTCCTTGACATTGATGAATCTATTTGTCCTAGGTTTGTGTTAGATTTCTATGATAATGTCACTAGTTTCATTGATGAGGATGATGAGTTTAGCCTTAGGTTTAGGATCAATCAAAACGACTACACCATCTCCTTAACCCAATTTGCTCAAGTGCTAGAAATTCCCAACCGAGGGACATATATCTACTCGGATAAGTGGTCACTTATTATCCTTGATGCAATCAATGACCGCTCTCTTACCTACCAAAATCCTTTAGCGGATAAGGATGTCATCCATGAGTACCTCTTTAACCCAAGAGCCGCTCCAACCCGTGTCACCCGAAAGGGAAAGGAGGTGAACCGAGATCCATATGGAATGGAGCTCAATGAACTTAAGCCCGAATTTAAGAAATGGGAGGAACTACTTGGAGCCAACGTCATTAGCACCATAGGAAATAGGGACCGTATCAATGCTTGCCTTTTTTACATTCTCTACAACTTGTCTACCCGTCAACCCTTTAATTTAGCCTACTACATTGCTAGGAGAATGATTGATATTTCAACTCAAGGATCGGTTGCTCTTCCTTACGGGATGCTTCTCACCCGTCTCTATAAAGCCATTGTACCCATTCCACCAAGCCCAAAGTGGTTGAAGCTTGATTATGAGCTCATCCCTCACATCTTTGTACTCTTTAGTGACGAGCGAGTGGCTAAGACTAAAGGCAAAAGAGCAAAACCTCCAACTCCATCATCATCATCATCATCTAATAGCTCCAAGGATGGTCTTCTGAATTCTCGCCTTCCACCTCAAGATTACTATGCATCTCTCCCCGAGATTGAGAATGAATCGGCGGGAGTTCAAGCAAACCAAGGGGATGTTCAAGTTCCTTGGTAGGATGATGACTAAGATTTACAAGAAGTTGGATAAATGAGGTTCGTTTGAAGGAGTGTTTGGAACAAGAAAATAACTATGATGTATGATACAATTTGGTTGCTTTTAATTTGTAGGACGATAATATGACTTAAAACAATGATGTATGCTAACAACTGCATGCAGGGGGATAACACATGTGTGTTATCAAATTTTACCCATTTTCACTTTTATGTAAAAATCGTTAGCCCGTGGACAAAATCTATGCTCCACTATGTTTGTATATGTGTTATTTACTTTTCTTAACTAGAAATGATTAATGTCACATGTTTTAAGCAAAATTTCAGGTTTCAGAAAAGTCCATGACACCTGAAAAACTGCTCTATCTTGATTATTGGTGTACACGGATCAGACGGCACCAAATTTATGGTACCGTCTGTTATAGTTTTTGGTACCGCCGTACCTGTACAGGCGGACCAGGCGGCACCCTTTTAAGGGTTTCGCCTGTGTATTTTTTGGTGTCGTGGATCCTACAGGTAATTTTATGAATTTCACTTATTTCGACATTCCAAATTACCATACATTGCTTCTAAGTTAATCTTAACTAGTTATTACCCATATTTGCATAAAGGAAGGAACCAAAATTTTGGTTCATTGCAATCCGTGGGTAATCTGATTGTTAGGATCTCATAATCATTAGAACACATTTATTGCAAATCTTTGTCTCTTCACTCCATCCTTCTTGTATGGATTGACTTGGGTGATATGACTAGCATTAAACCCACTTCAAAATCATTAGAAACCTCATCTCTTCTATGGTTTAACATCAAATCAAACACATTTCTTTATAATTCTCCCTTCCTATAAATTAAGAGCTTTTACCATGATCATCTTCACACCTTCTCAATTCTCACCATCTACTAGCAAAAGCTTAAGTCAAAATGACTAAATCTTCACCATCAACCAAGCCTTGCAAGAAAACCACTAGAATTAGCGTAAGACCTTATTGCTTTGTCAACATAACTCTTCTTCCGAGTCATCTCCACTAACCATATCATCTCCTATAAAGGATGACACAACCCTCACTTTGGCTACTCCTACACCACCTCCACAATCACCTATCACTATCACTACTCCACCACCAACAAAGACTCCTAGCTCACCACCACCGGCTCCCATCCAAACATCAAAAACACCATCACCTCCAAAATCTCCAACACTCATCCCATTAGAGTTATTCTCTACACCACCTACTTCTCCAAATCCATTTTTGGAAGACTTGGAGGACTTGTGTAGGATCGATATATTTATTGTGTTGATGATTCGGGAGGTCTTGGAAGATCAAAATACATGTTATACATTTTAGAGAGAGAAAGTAGAGAGAGGGAGTTTCTTGCTAGAGACTTGGGTCACAAATTGTAAAAGGTTAGATTGAAAGCTCCACCCCTTCCATGGATGGAAGGGGTATTTATAGTTACAGAATACACGACCTCCTATCGGCCTGTGGATCAGGCATACAGTGGGTAAAGACCCGTCCTTCCTCCACGGTGTTGCTCTAAACTAAACTACGCTACAAACTAACTAATTAACTACTAAACAACGTAAATAACTACAAGTCTACGAGCTAACATATGCTAGACTATAATTGGGGTGACCGACACTTTAACATGGAATTTCCAATTCCTAACAATCTCCCCCTAAGGGAGGTCACCCCATGAAATACATTTTGCATCCTAGCATTCTTTCTTTGTCTTTGTTCTTGAGCTCGTAGACTTCAATTCTTCAATTCCACAATCTTTGTGCTTTTGTAGCGATTCATCAAAGTCCGCATAGATTTGTACTTTTAGTGGAGGCCTTTGAACTGATCCACATCTTGATGATCTTCGAGATTTTCTTTGAGATCATCAGCCACATCAAATCTCTCTGGATCATCTATAGTTGTGTTGCCATCATGTGAAGTTGTGACTTTCGGACCGACATGCTCACACTTTTAAATCATGACATCTTTCCATCAGAGTAGTGGAAGCCTTACTGGTTCATGATATTTGCAGTAGCGAAGCAGAAGCATAGTATGAAATATCGAGCCGTGTTATGTAGATATGCACAAGTCATGATTTCTTCAATTAAGTGTGGATGCTGTGAGCATGCTGCTTTGGATTGACTCCTCATTCTGATCACTGCAACCGTCCAAATGTACCTGCAAACAACAATTAGCAATAAAACACACGAAAGTGTCTTTGATCACTTTCGTTGAATTGAGGTACACGGCCCACGGTTCCCGTTGATCAAGACAAGTACGCCTGTGATCGTAGGATTCCGAAGAATCTCCTTGACAGGTTTCGCAAATGCTGTTCTAGCCGTTCTCAAACCAGAACGTCTCAAAGAAGACAACACGGAGTGAGTGAACTAGCAAATTTGAGATTCACTGATTGATGAAAAATGATTTGAAAAACAATCGCGTATTGCTTAGAAGAAAGAGTTTTGCAATACGACGAAGGTTTTATGAGAAAGATCAATTTTCAATCAAAAAATACTTTTTGTATTTGAACAGAGTACACATTCAATGTGCTAGCGAAAAGAAGAGATTCGAACATCGAACGGTTTTTCCAAAAGTATTTTTTCAATCAGAGATACTTTTTGTGTTTGAAATATGAATACACATTCGACGTGCTAGAGAAAAGAAGGTTTGCACATCGAACGGTTTTTCCAAAAGTATTCGTCAATTCCAATCCTGGACCAAGGTTGATTCAAGAGTGAATCGCCCCATTGTTTCTATCCAGTTGTCACAAGCTTGATATTTAGAAAAGATCTCACATGTCACCCACCAAGAGCTTGTTTGATGTTGGCTCTAGAAGGCTTTCCATCTTCATCGTGAATATTTACATATCACTCGGATGTTCTGGCAATACCACAAGGATAATGCGTAGGACTCTTAATATATACTTACTTTCCACATTGTGTGAAACAGCAAGTCTTCAAGAATTTTGTGTCCTAATGAGATATTGTGGATGATCTCTTGGCTCTATACTCAATTGTGCACTTTTGGTTTCCTATGCCGGAGACTAGGGAGAGGGTCTCCTTCTTTAATATCAACTATCTCTAAAAGAAAGTTGATAGATTATGTAGGTTCCCCGTGAGAATGAAACAAGCCCTTTTAAGAGGAACTTGAGTAGCTTGGGAAGTTTAGTGCAGTGCGTCACTGGGTCCATGACGTCTTGTCTTCAATACCAGTGTTACTTTAGTAAACACTAGTAGCATATGTATTGAACCCGGTTTCTGCCCTAAGGTTGAATTATTGGAGGGCTATTTCTTTTCACCCATTTTCACATTCAATTATTTTTCATTCTTCAACCCCTTCAGTTCTTACCGAGACTTTATAACTAGAACCTTGTTGGGTTTATTCCAGTACTAGCTCTGTCTCAGTTCGCACTCTTCCCATTTCTCATTTTTCTCCTTTTTTCATCATACCTAAGGACTTCTACACTATCTAGTGGATTGTCCCTGGGTAGATCCCTCCGGATCTGGCGGGATCGTGGGAACGAATACCTAACCTAACCATCCTTATAACACCATGCATAAAGTAAATTGGTCGGTCTTTTGGTATTGTTCTTTTCTTCTTGAAACCAATTGAAAAATCATTTGGAAAAACAATCAAGGTACTTGTGATACGAGATCAACGCATTTTGTACCTTAATAGTTTTGATCATTTAGAAAACCTCCCCCTCAACATGTGCATATGATTTAGAAATTGTTTAGCACATGGAGGCAAGAGGACTTTGAAATATTTTCTTTGATCACAATTTTCATAGAAAAAGCCATTTGATTTTCTTTGGTAAATTCTCCCCCTCAATATGTGCATATGATATCTGAAAACATTTTATCACATAGAGGAAAGAGTTCTTTTGAAGCACATTTATGATCACACAAGCCATTAAGAAACCATTCGCTCCCCCTCAATATGTGCATCAATATATGAAAGAGTTTAGCACATATTAGTGAGAGCCAGCACATTGAATCAAATGATCACCTTTTACCAAATTTCATATTAAATCACAAATTCTCCCCCGATCAAAAATATCAAACCCTTTGAGATTTTGGATCCCAAGTGATTTATTAAGGTTTAGAAAACATGGGAGAAAATGTGGCCAGGTTTAAATACTCATCTTGTTTTTGGATAAATCCTCCTCCTCAACATGTGCATTGTGTATTTGAAATCATTTGGCACATGGAGGCAGGAGTGCCTATAAAGGACTAAAACCGATTCCATTAAAACAGATTTGAGATTTAAATCACGATCTCTCCACCGATCAAAAATTTCAAACCTTTTGAGATTTGTGATCCCAAAAGATTTAAATCGTTTAGAAAATTTTGGGGAAAGACGTGGCAAGATTGAATTTTTGAAAGATGACAGATAAGGACCATTTAGACATTAAAGATTGTTAGTGTCAGGTATGATAGTTTTAAGAGATCTTTTTAGTAAAATAAAACAATTTCACAATCAAACAAGAACAGAAAAAATTTCATTTTGAAAGATCTTAATTCAAAAAAAAAATCATACCATGACATAACATTAAATCTTTATATCACCACAAATTTTGTACAAACGGACTTTTGTGAAGAAATATCGTTTGAAAATATTTTATTTTAAATCACTCTCCCCCTCAATCGATGACCGTAGTCGATGATTGAGTGACTAAAGTTTTGATAAAAAATGAATTCCGGTGATATTCAAAATTAAGTCCAATTTATTTTCAAAACCAATATTTTTTCATTTTTCAAAACAATATTATTTGAAAATTGTTTAAAAATTGTATCCTGCACAAAGTTACGTTAGGTGGTTGAGAAGCTTCTGTTGTTGCTATAGGGCTGGAAGAAAACCGTCTGCTGATGCAGTGAGACTTCTTACGTTGCTTTATAATGCCAATTGAGGTCAAATTAAGCTTCGTTTCTTCAATCACATAGAAGAAAAACCATCTGCTGATGCAGTGAGACCTCTTACGTTGCATTTATGCCAACTCTCCATAGAAGTCCAATTAAGCTCCGTTTCTTCATTTGTCAACCCAAGATCTAGTTACCCTTTCCTTTCGGCATCCAAACATCATATTATGTGGGATCCTGATCGGGAACATTCTTATACCAAGATACCTGCATACGTTAGTGAACACACATACAGATATATGGTGGTCGACATCACCCAAACAACAATCGACTAATAAAAGTAAATGCAACATGTCAATCAGATCATAAAAGGTATGGGAATTATATGTTCATCAATCTATAATCATCTAAACCTAACAATCACATCCTAGAAACCTAGTCCTTCAACATAGGCAATTATATTTTTCAATTAAGCATTTAGGATAATTAAGAAAGCCCGTTAGATGATATAGATTTGAAAACATTCTCCCCCTCAATCAATGACTTATTATCTGAAAAGTTTAAAAGCGCTGAAGTCATTGATTGAGTTTTCAATTTTTGCGAAAACTCTGAATCTGAAAGATTTTAAGCAACTCATTTTCCACCATTTAGAAAACAACAAATATTTTTCTGAAGAAATTTAGACGGAAAAACACTTGTGTAGGAACAGCAGTCCTTCGACATACTTTCCTCAAATAGTTTTAGGATAAGTGCATGAAATATTTGAAAATTGGTTTAGCGCAGCACTTTCCTTCCTTTGAAGAGCGGGTTGCTATCTGAAATAATAGCAAACCATAGTTTTAAGCACGAGTTACAGTCTGAAGTAACTGTAAGCCATATTTTGAGACATGTTTAGGAAAAGAATATTTACACCTCCTGCTCGAACTTCATCTATGGTCCCGTGCCATTATTGAATGACATTTCTAAGACCGTAGATGTTATCAATACCAGAAGACATGTCTTGAGAAAACATATTTTTGGTCTTTTTCAAATTTTTCTGATTTTTATGGGTTTTTGTAGATTTTATATTTTTCTATTTTCTTTTTGTTGGTTTTATATTTTTGTATTTTGTTTTTCTGATAAATATATACAAAAATAGAGTAGATGATATAGTTTAAGAAAATGATGATACGAGTACCGAGATAAGGATATCGAGCAGCACGTCGTAGAAGATAGAATTCGTCATCTCTTAAACTTCCACCACCAAAGCTTTCGAGGCTCCTGAATGAGAGAAATTGAACCATCTGAAAGTGAGACTTTGGCAGCTTCCCCCCAAACTGAACATCCTTTAGCTGAGCAGATTCAAAGCTTTCTTACAAGCTTTCCTTAGCCAGGTGCACAAAGAAGCACACCATTATCATCGAACTTGCTGCTCTTTTTAAGAATAATCATCGTGATTCATCGTTCGAGGCTATATCATCCAATAGAACAACAACAACATATCATCCCACATTTAAATAATCTTCTCAAATTTCCTTTCAACTGAAGTCTAAAGTGATCCATTCCAAAAGGTGTCAAGAAACAACTTTCCCCAAGTAGTTGAATTGATGCAGTCAATCTCTTAGACTAGAGCTCACGAGCCCGAATACACATATACCCGAAGACAAAGAAACTTATACCATCGAAGTAGCAGATTAAGTCCAATAGCCAAAGAATAACCCCGATGTATACTTTTCTCTCCCCCTGAAGAAAGTGTATGATGCTCAAGAACCCGAAGTACCCGAATGCCCAAAAAGAGAATAACCGATAACATTGAAGAAGCGGGCCGAATCACTGATTATCTCTGCGGATGACAATCTCTGCGGATGTCAACACCGGAATAAGTGATTATATCTCTGAATAACTGATTAAGCCCTCAAGTAAAACAGTTGAGCATCCCCAATGTACACAATCTCTCTCCCCTGATGATTGTGATAACATCAAAATCATCACACACTTGTGTACCTCTTTCATCTTCAGAAACTAACTCTTCCATCTCTTCCCTCATATAGTTGGAATAAGAACACTAAACGCCTTGATGAGTAAAACCTTGAGTTTCTCTGCGGTCGTGACATTTGTTTTCCCGGGATGTCTTCAATCACTTAGAAGAATTAAGTTCATCAAGTTTACTCGCCATGAGTCAAACCTTGAGTTTCTCTGCGGTAATAACATTTGTCTTCCCGGGATATCTTCAATTACTTAGAAGTATTAAGTTCATCAAGTTTACTCGCGTTTAGATGCGTGTCTCCTTCCCCCTTGCTGGTTTTGATACTTCAGAATCAGCAACATATTATAAGCCCAAGTACTTGAAATCTGTTGAGAAGATCACTTGAGGTCTTTGTGAGAATCAACTTGCTGAAGAATATGAGCAAGTCTAATTGGGGATTAAATTCGACATATCACTCTCCCCCAATTAGTGCTCTCCCCTAAACCGACAATCTGTTTGATAAATGCCTAGATTAAGAAGAAGTCTTTAGATCGATAAATGCAACTTGTCCTTAGTCTTCTAACATGCATCATAAAATGTAGAACAGACTGTAGACTCGACCTTCTTCAAGATTGTCCGAATGGGGAATAGAATGTTAACATCTTCAATTCACACCAAAAAGCATCCCACCAAAAAGCATCCCAATTAACTTACATCTTGCAAATCCCCTTAACTAAAATCCCTCCCAATCAAACAAGAACAGAAAGATGTTCATCAAGGAAATCAACAATCAGGCCGCAACGAACACACAAGATGGTAACACCAAACTACCAATCACATCAAACAAGAACAGAGAGATTGTTCGGAATCATCATGTTGATGTATACGTGAAACATTAACCGGAAGTACTTTGTCGATAAACTCATCAATCCGACTGAAGATGTCAACCAACGACTCTTAAAAGAAACTCCATGTGAAGATGACCCGATAAGAAGAAGCTCGGTTCTTACATGAGTATGGAGCCGTTTGACCATTTATTCTCAGAAATCAATCAACCATGCAGTAAATTCACACTTTTTCTCCCCCTCAAGAATTGCATACGGAGTTGCCATTCTTGATTGAATAAGTGAATATCTTAACCAAATGTAGTCTATTCACACTTCTCCCCCGCAATATTAGCACATGATGTCTCCATCTTCATTATAGTTGAGCAAGTGGAATAAGAAAATAATCAACAGTAGCCCGGTTCACTTGATAATCAAAAGCACATGGAAAAAGCATGAAGCATGTTGATGAGAATGGTCATAATAGAGAAGATTTCTCTTCTTCAGAAGATAAAGCACACTGAAGCGTACACTTTTCTTTTCTTTGAGGAGAGAGGCATGAACTGTTGTGTTCATACGTCATAATGATGAAGTACGGGGCCTGAACTGATGTGAACAGACGTCATAATCTCTCTCTTTTCAATCTCTTTCGGCAAAACATGTAATCAACCCCATTATCATTCAGTAGGCTCTTTGTAGTGACAACTGATGGAGAAAACCCGATATAATGAATTTGACCCTGAAGTAAACTACCCCGAACTCGTGACTTAAACTTGCACATATGTAACAAAGAGCGGTGTCGATTTCCATTAGCATCTCTAAGTACTCTATACTCTTCATCCAACCAACCATCAAGTAATAGACGTACTTTACCTCTTGAGAATCCACAATTGAATGTGACACTGAGCACTACAACGTAACTCCTTAAAGTGATAGTTATTTTGAGATGATAAGAGCCCAATTCCCCCAAGTGGTAAAAAGAAAAGGTAAAAGTCACTCAACAATAACTAGATTTCCAAGTCTTCGTTTTTTATAAGCTCGAACAAGGATCTTGAAGAATCTTCATCCATCCATCCCCGATACCTTCAGATACTAAGTACACTTGCCCGTGTCATTTCACTTCAACCTCAAATAAATAATACTGAATTAACGTCGTTGTCGCATCTTCTGATAAAAGGCTCAAATCTAGCCTCCTTTGACGTTTTAAGTGAACTATGATAATGGTTTCATCCCGACCATGGTTAAAAGCACATATCCCCGTAAAACTTTGAAATAACCAAACTGCCATGAAGAAAATCCAAACAATCACCCAATTCATGAAGTACACCCTTTTATCCCTTCTTCGAAGTAGAAACCGTAGCACTAGCATCAGAAAGGATCCCGACCTACACTTTCCTTTCTCCAGGATGGTTCCATCATCACGGGATTTTACAATTCTATGGTTTAAACCAAGAAATAGTATCTTTCGCGGGATTTTACAAAACCAAGAATAAACCGTAAGACAGATCCGGAAATGCACTTTACTATTACCCGGATGTTTTCATTGTCACGGGATTTTACAAGTCTATGATTTAAACCGAGAAATAGGTTCCTTCGCGGGATTTTACAAAATCAAGACAAAACCGTAAACAATGTTAGCTCGAATGAGTTATGACAACCTTGGTTTCGATGAATATCTGTTTTAGGGGAACATGCAGCGGTTCATTATCCAACATCAACATTATCATCAATCATCCAATCAACACTTTGATAAACACATTATTCACGCATTCTGTCGGCTATTGTAGTGACCACATGGAGAAGTAAAACCGATATGCCAAACTTGATCATGAAGTAAAATTCCCCAGATTTGTTACTTAAACTTGTACTAATCCTTGTGAAAAAGAAACGGTGTACCGAATGTACAAAACCTCTTGACATTCTCAACTGAGTGAGACACCGAAGTGATAGTTACGTTGTGGGTTAAGCGAGAAAGAATCACAACCGTAGTTAAATAGCCAAGTCTTTATCACCCTTTATAAATGCCCAAACAAGTCATCTTCACGAAAGGGTAGAAAGAAAGAAGACGAAATAAGTGAACATGCCCGGAAAACCTCACTTCAAATTCAAATACGAAATACCGAACAACCAATCCCCTAGTCACATTAATCAATCATCAATCCAAGCCTTGACATACAATACTTTGTGAAAATGTATAGACCAAAGTATCAAACCGCACAACACAACAAATCTCAACATATCACTAAAACACATCATTGAATCTCGTTATCACCAATAATCATCCGATCTGAAATCCATTAAGTCCAGTCCAATCCAAATCTAACATCGACCCACTTGATTTATGTTTAGTCCAGATAAATTAATTTTAAGCCCAAGTAAAATATAAACACAAGAGTCCCGTAAGCAATATCCGTACAAAATTCCCGTAGCCATCATTATCTTAAAACTAAGCACAAGCCGTGAATATGTAGTATCCCTCCGTAAAATATCAATACAAAAAAATAAAACATTCTATCCAAAAATAATTTTAAAAATTTTGGATAACAAGTTTTATTCCATTTCATTTAATCGAAGATATCACCAAATCACAGTCCATGTAGCAACTTCTTCTCACATCCATTCCAAATACATATTATTGTAAGTCACTTAGGCCCATGAAAGATCCAGGTTGAGAAGCCCACGTCATTAGAATGAAATACCAACCCACGATTCACTACCAAAAATCCATATACCCAATCCATGAAACAAATATGTAACCGGTTATGTAAAGCTTACCATTTAACCTAAACCTAACTCACACAAGTGATAAAATTCGCCTACCACTCTCATTCTCACAAATCGATTCTGAGATAAGAGTACACATCACAACACAGCTTTCTCCATCTCATCATCAAACTTAAGTCATAACAATACTCCTCTCAATCTCAGTTAACCATCCACCAATCCTTATCATAAGACAATTATATCCGAAAATACTCAAGCCTCAATCATACCCTTTCAATGGATTTCGTTTGCTTCAATCTCCACACATCACACTTGATGACTAGACGCCTTTTGAGTTACATCGTGATAGCCACAAGGATGACTAGACGCCTTTTGATTCGCCACAGGGATGGCATGAGAGTCATCACATGGCCACGTGGATGGCAAGGGATTAGAGGCAGCCACAAACTCAGACCAAGAAAAGGTAGGTTTAATCTTTTATATTTCGTTGTGTTTGAGTCATCTTCGAGTCAAAGATATTGGGTAAACAATCTTGTTTCACCCATTTCTTAACTTCGTATAGTGACAAGGTTGGATATATGAGGATATTTGATTCGAAATCTTTGTCAATTCGTACATAGATTGATGATGAAAGGATTGACTCGTGCATAGGACTCTTGGAAGTCTTGATGTTTCATTATGATAACCACGAGTCATGAAATCTGAGATCATGTTTTTATTAGTCTTGAGTCTTGTAGTTTGATTGAGATTAGATTATGAGGTTGTAGATATATGAGTGGATGAAGGTTTAGAATATTTTTGAGTTTTTAAAGTATGTTGATGTTGGAGTTGTACGAGGCAAACAAAAAAGACAGCCGAGTGAATATTTATTTTCATTTGTCCTTGATGACTGATGATGTTGAGAATACTGAAGTCGTTTGATGTATTGGTTTATGTTGTAGGTCATGGTCAGTCTTCTTCTACCTTTCTGTCTAGTCGCTAAGCCAAAGTCACTAGCTAAGTCGCTACCCAAAACTGATAAGTCGCTAGGTTTTCAAAACGTGAGTCAAGTAGCTAACCTATGTCACAAGTCGCTACCTTGTTTAAGAACAAGTCGCTATGGTTTTAAGAGTCAAGTCGCTACATCTCTTTTTGTAAACAAGTTGCTAGCCAAAGTCTTAGCCCAAGTCGCTAGCACAAGTTGCTACGACTTGTAAAGACAAGTCGCTAGGTGACCCAACTCGCTAAACAGGTTAATGACAAGTCGCTAGCCTTTTTCCAGTTACACAAGTCGCTAGCAAGAATTATGTACTTTTTCCGATGAGTTATCCGACAAAGCTCCGACCATATTCAAAGAAACCCAGAAAAACAGACATAAAAACTGCATAAGAATGCTTCATTTTGACCACGTAAATCTGACCATATGACCCATTGACTTCTCTTTTGGTACAAGGCATTGTCACAAAAACTGATGATGTTAATATTGACTGTTTGGACCAAGAACTTGACACAAGACATGTAAAACTGATGATATTAGCGTGAAGTTATGACCAAAAGACATGTAACATTGTTTACCAAAAGACAACCATTCTGACCATTAAAACAGTAAACAAAAACCATTTTAAAACATGTATTAACAACAAACCAAACAAGCCTCATAGACGAACCATGAAAAATACCATATAAATCATCAAAACAACAAAACATGGGCTCTGATGCCATTTGTAGGATCGATATATTTATTGTGTTGATGATTCGGGTGGTCTTGGAAGATCAAAATACATGTTATACATTTTAGAGAGAGAAAGTAGAGAGATGGAGTTTCTTGCTAAAGACTTGGTTCACAAATTGTAAAAGGTTAGATTAAAAGCTCCACCCCTTCCATGGATGGAAGGGGTATTTATAGTTACAGAATACACGACCTCCTATCGGCCGTGGATCAGGGCATACAAGGTAAAGACCGTCCTTCCTCCACGGAGTTGCTCTAAACTAAACTACGCTACAAACTAACTAATTAACTACTAAACAACGTAAATAACTACAAGTCTACGAGCTAAAATATGCTAGACTATAATTGGGGTGACCGACACTTTAACATAGAATTTCCAATTCCTAACAACTTGCCTCCTAGGCCCAATCAGCCACCACCACTACCATCCTTTGGTATAATTAAGTGAATAGCTCATGAGTCTCCACGGTCATCATTTGACCTAAATGCCCCGTTAGGGCCAAGACCTCTTCTTTTCCATCCCATCCACAAGGAAACCCATGGTCCTTTGTATGGGGATCAACCACTTCCTACATCAATGTCTCCTCATATAGAGGACATTGAGGAATCCATGTGGGAAGATCATCCCACCAAAGAAGAGATTCAAGCTGAGCTCAATCATCTCCACCAATTTTCCAATATGGTGGACTCACATCTAAGTGAGACTATGCAAATGCAAAGTGCTTTGCTATCCTCCATAATCACCACTCCAAACACCAACATCAACACCTCCACCATTCCACCACCACAAAACCATGAACCATACTACCCCCTAGACATGGTTGCTCAAATTGTGAGCGTACCACCCAAATAACAGAAAGGACCCGGGTGATTGTCCATGAGCTTCAAGACGAAATGAGGTTCATCCTCAATCATATCCTAGAGCGCATCAATGATCTTGCTCATCCACCACCTCAATAGGAGGGTCTTAGCTTATCTTCTTTAAGCATTCTTATTTTTCTAGTTTTTTTTATTGTATTTTTTATTTTCTAGGATAATTCTCTTATTTTCTAGGATTTCATTATTGTATCAACACTTCATTGTGTTCCCTTTTCATGATTTTCATATCATGAAAATTTTTAACTAATGATTGGTGTTTATTATGTTGTTATGGGTTGTTACACGGTGTTTGAAAATGCTTGTGATGATGATTATTACTAACATTTTTTTTTGTAGCTTTTTCACAATCCATGTATCTTTCTCTTGGCACCCAATTTAGGGGGAGCATTGGTCAAGGGGGAGATAATGGCTCGGGCTCATTGCACATTTCGCCTCGCATCTTCTTTTTGTTGTGACAAAAAGGGGGAGAAATATTTTGAACTTGGTTATATTTAACTTTCTGAAAAAGTCAACTGCATATATTGACTTTCTGAAAAAGTCAACATCATACTTCAATGGTTATATTTGACTTTCTGAAAAAGTGATGAGTGTCTAAATACTCATCATTTTTATACCGTTTAGAATGCCAAAAACATCTGAAAACACTCAGAAATGCATCAAAATGATAAAAATATCACAAATAAGTGTTTTATGTGTTTTAAATGCAAAAATTCCAAAATCAGGTGAAAAATGTATCAAGTTTGCATAATTGGCAGTTTTAGTCCCCCATATTTCAAAAGTTGTCAAAAATAGTCCCTGGAAAATCAAAATAAATCAAAATATCATTTAAGGTCCATGGGATTCAAAAGTTGTCAAAACAAACCCTTCAAAGTTTAAAATTTACAAAATTACAACTTTAGTCCCTCAAGTTTGTAAAATGTCATAAAAGGTCCTTAGAAATTTAAAATAGAAAATAATTACATTTATGGTCCTTGGTTTATCATATTTGGCAGGTTTAGTCCTTGTGTTAATTTTAGAAACTTGTCAAATAAGAACCTTCAACTTTGCAGAAATTACAAGTTTAGTCCTTGTGTGTTATTAATAAACAAACCAAACCGGACCTTTTAATTATCCAAACCCATAACACAAAACAAAACCAAGCCCAATACCCAAGCCCAGTCCAAACCCACGGTTTAAATGAAAATACCGCCACCACTGTTCATCTCCTCTCCCACATTAACTCAAAACGGGTGGTTTCACCACCTCACCACCACTTTCCACCTCACCTAGCTATCTCCACAAATTGTTTACCAACTCCCCTAACACCTCCACAAACACCCAAAGTGCATTAATTGTTAAAACACGCTTATGACTTTTTGGCCAAATTGCAAATCAAAAGCTGAGATGAGTTGCAGTGATCCAAAGGCCAGGATTAATGATGGGATTTCTTCAGAGACTCAAGTAGAACCCTTTTCTTGAATATAAAGGAGAAAAGAAGCAATGTAGAAGGAGTAGTAGTGTAATTTAGATTAGGTAATGTCGTTTTAGTTAAATTTCAATTTCCAGTGTTTATTTAAGCTTCCAAGTACCTTTTTATGTAATTTCAGTGTATTATAAACCCTTTTTCAGTATTCAATTTCAAGTACGAATTTATCTTATGCAATTTGCAATTTCAAAATATCAAGTTCATGTGAATGTTGTTTGTAGTTGATGTTATGCAATTATAAGCTCCCATATAAGCTTTTATAAGCTTACTTGAGCTTATTATTTACTCAGAAACTTCTATTCAGTTCTACTCTAAAAATCAATTCCAGTCAACAAAAGTCAACTGCTGAAGCTAATTTTGGTTTGAACATGAAATTGGGTGATCTGAAATTTGGGCTGGTTATATTTGGGTTAGCTTAGCTGTAATTTGGGGTTGAGAACAGTTTAGACTAGTGGTTATTGGTTATTCAGTGGCAAGTCATTAAAGCTAGACCTCTTGTAAGCTCTTATTTTAATCTCAAGTTCATACAGAGTATAGATCGGCTATCACGTGTTTCAATTTTGATTTTATTATTTTAATGTTGCTAGTTTGATTAGTATTTGATTTGTTTAAACTTGTTTATATCTTCTACACACATTTCTATCTTAACCTGATTTGATAATCTCATTTTAAGAATTCATGGTTTGAGACTGTTTTGTGGTTTCACTTTGCACTAAATAGATCTAAGTTGATTATAATAAGTAGTATTAAGGTTATTCATGGTTTAGAATTAAGTCTTGATTAGTAATATAACCAAATCAGTATCATAACTAGTGTTTGGATAAAGTCTTATTTCTGTGTTAGAAGTCAAATCAGAGGTTAGGTTTGATTGATATAGCTCTATTTAGGTAAAAGAAAGTCATTCTAGGTTGTATTTTGCATCTAATATTCTTAAAAGTCAAAATCATTGTGAATCTGCTCTTGTGTTCAAATCAGTTAGCATAAGTTAGTATAATTTTGGATTTAGGTAGAGGAAGTAGTGATAAAGCCGCATCGGTTCTATTTTACCTCTAAACATCATAATCACCCATCTTGATTCAAATCTCACATTGGTCAAAGTTTCATTTACGTCTTTAAAAGTCAAAAATAGAAAAGTCAGTTTTTGCAAAACTAGGTTGAATTTTCATGGATTTGTTTCTGAACCAAAATTAATGAAAATGGGATATGTCCAAGTTCAGTTGGTCTAGTTTATTAATCTCATTTTTGTTGAATTTTATCAAGTTTCTATAAGCTCTTAATCAGCTTCCAATAAGCCCCCATTTGCCTTCAAAGACTTAGATAATACTTGAGTGTGAAACAGCTTTCTTGTAGGCTTTGCACAAGCTTCATTAAAGCTTGTTTAGGACTGATTTTTGGTCCAAGTGTAGTAAGCTAGGTGATCTTGAGAACCCATCATCTGTTTTCCCTTTAGCTTATTTGTTTAGCTTTGTGTAATAGCTTAACGTAGACCCCAAGTAGACTTATTTGGTTTTTGCACTTTCATAAGCTCATTCTTAGTTAAGGCATCATTAGTGGTCTAGAGTAGTATTAATTAGTTACATTAGGCTTATTATAGTGTAATTTAGCTCTGCTAATCATTTAGCTGAATTTGGTAGCTTGTAACTTATTCTAGTAGCTTATTAATACTCCCTTTTCATTACAGTTTCATTTTCTCACACATAAGCACAGTATTTTATATTTTTCATAAACTTAGAATATAATTTTAGAATTTCCTTGAATTTTTCATAATTTTCTGCCACTGTTTGCTATTTTTCTCTATTTAAAACAGTTTTTAGGACTTTTTAAATAGCTTTTAAAACAAATAAATCAGAAAAGCTTCAAAAAAATAAGTTTTCAATTTTCATAGCTTAAGATAATTATAAAAAGCAAAAAAATAATTTTTCCAGAATTTTCTTAACTTAAATAGATTTTCTAGCATTTTAATTAGTTTTAAATAGTTTTAAATTAATAATAAATAGATAAAAAGTGTAATAAATATATTTTCAGTTTTAAAATAAGTTTTATAATATTTTAGATTTTTCTAAGTTATAATTTCACTTTTCTAGCTTTATTTCATATTTTCTTATATTTTAGGATATTTTTAAATAGTTAAAAATAGTTTTTAATTAATAATAATTAAATAAATAGTTATAAAAATAATTTTAATTTTCTAATAATTTTCTAGTATAATTAGGATTGTAAAAATGTATTTTCTATATCCGTAGGTATTTTACTTCTTTATTTTCACGTTTTATTTAGTACGTTAACGTAATTTTATTTAAACGTTCATTTTAGGTTTTAAACGTTTATCGATTTTAAAAATAGTGATAGCGTTTATTTAATATAATTTAGCTTTTAATTTTCTTTAATTTGTATTTAAGCCCCTGTAATTTACAAACTTTCTCTTTAGGTGTAATTATTCCAAATTCACAAACCCTTTTTTTCCATTCAATGTCACCCGATCACAGATTCGTTGTACTACAGTGTTCACACCTCGTTGGGACTTAACGACCCGAGGAAACACTATACTCCTCTGGACTTTATTGCATTCTGGTTTTAGACTGTTTGAATTTTATTACGGTTGACCATTCACAAGTGGTTGACTTGTGTAATAAACTTGACAGTTTGGACCCGATCAAATTTTGGCGCCGAGGTGTCAAGCTCTACGAATTTGAAGAATCAGTGATTGTTGAATATACACCCATTGTATATTTACCATCTTTGTCCATATTTCCTTGTTTTCATATAAAACCGAAATTATCGTGAAGTTAATTCGTTTGACAGATCGATTACCAAAACATTTTTTATTATTCAAGTTTTCAACGAACACAAAAACCCAAAAATATTTTCATTCTTTGTTTTTACAACATGTTTTCGAAAATACCAAAAATATTCCTCTTTACCCTCTTACCCTTTTGATTCTTCATTTCTTACCCTCTGGAACCATTTGATTCTTTCTATGTCTTATCCTCACCCTCTTGGTTGTCAATGGTGTGGTGGTCCTTATAATGGTGGCAATTGCCCGAGTTGTAGCATGGTGGAATCAGGAAACGGGTCTGTCTATAACCGGGATCCCTATTCCTACCATAACACAACTGATTTATTCCATCAGCTACCACACTGTGAGACTTCAGCTTTTTGTTGTGAGTACTTGTGGTGGTTCACACTCCAGTTCGATTGTCAATCGGAAACACGCTTGTCTATGAGCGGTTCTGATAACAATTATGACTACAACACATATAGCTCACGACCACATCAGTTTTATCATTGTTGTGAGTATTGTGGAGGTTCTCACTCTAGCTCGGATTGTCAAACAGGGAACCCATTTCCTTGTAACAATTACGACTCTTCGTATCATGACCAACCTCTACAGTACCAAATGAATCAGCACCACCTCGGCTGAGCCACTTCCTCAACATCTTCTCCTTGATCTTTTGGATTTAGTGAAAGATTTGAAGGAAGGTAACCATTCCCAAGATAATCCAAATCAAAAATCCATGGAAGTTTTGTTAGTAAGAGCGGACTGCTAAATTAAATTCCTAAATTGCCTTTGAACAATCTATTAGGGAATCAATTGCAAAAGAAAAGCACCAAATCTAGCTCTCAATTTTGTTTCATTCCTGATGACGATGATGATGAAGTTACCCTTGATATTCGTCAATTTTGCATGGTTCATCAAGTTCATCAGTTGAAATTCCTTCCATGAAAAATCGGGGAGAAAAGACTATGATGGAATTACTAGCAGAAGAACAAATGGAAAGTATAAAACATATGTATGCTAGTCCTTCTCACATCCCTCAGTCTGCTGTTATCACACCCGATATTCCCACTCACTCTCTGAACATGGGGGATGAGCATCTTGACACTGTTCCTGAAAAGGAATCGGACGAATTCATAAAGTCTAGTGTTGAGAACCTTGTACCAATCCCGGGAGAGTCACAGGGAACTTCGATCATATGCGATTCTCTTTCCCCTATTGAGTGTTCAAAAGATCATTTTGAAACTTTCTCCGATTTTAGCGATGATTGTAAATCTTATGGAGACATTGAGTATGTTAAGGCATCACTCCCACGTCGATCCTCTTCTTGAGGAGTTCACCGATGAACTCGCTCACATTAGTCCACTTTCATCGGAAAGTGACGATGATCTCTTTGATTTCGAAGCCGATCTTGGAGAAATTGAAAGTCTCCTATATAATGACCATTCACTCATTTCTTGTCCCATTTCCGACTCTTCCATTCCTTCTCTCACTCCGGATGAGGAAGATGAAAACTTTTGGAAGGAGGTCGATGCTTTTCTTAGTGATGAGTCAATTCCAACAGGGATTGACAATACTTACTTTGATTCGGAGGGAGACATCCTTTTTCTGGAAAATCTGTTAATTGAAGAACCGTTTCCAGTTCTCCCTCCCGGAAATTTTGTTGCCAATCACCATACAAGCTTCAAGTCTAAGCTTAAAAATCTAACAAATGGTGATTTGCTCCTCACTAATGAAGAATGGGATTGCATTGTGATGCACATCTTTATTCCATTTTTCACAGATGGTGTGGTTTCTCGTTCCCTTTTCTCCTTCAGGAATGAGGACACTATTTTTGATCCCGGCATTTTCATTTATCATTTTTGAGCCGGTTCTATGTATACCTCATCGGTGTGGAACTTTCGCGTGCTTCAAATGTTTATACAAACATTTTGAATGAAAGTCCGATGGAGATTGTCTCTTCCACTTACTTCCCCATGAACAAATTAATTCGGGGTCGAGTCAAGCTAGCGACTCGGTAATCAAAAACAGTAGTTAAACATGGGTTTTCACCCGTGTGTACCACCTTAGTGTGGGGGAGATGCCCCACATGTTGTATATAGATCTAAAAAAAAAAAAAAAAAAAGAGAGAATAATTGTTGTGTTTCCACACTTGGCTAGTAATGTTATCTTTTTACGTTCAAGGATTCGGCATAATAGCCGGAACTTTGAATATTGAGGACAATATTCATTTCTAAGTGTGGAAATTCGCGAATTTGATCATAAAATGTACCCTTTTAGTCCCTTTTCCCCAAAATGGCCAAATTTTAAATTTTTTTTAGTGGAAGTACTATGTACTAAACACAACAAATGGTAATCAGTCCACCATGTCTAACCCACATAAGGATTGGCTAATCCAGAGCAAACGGCTCTAGGTAAAGATATCTCAAATCCGTTGACGGCTTGCAATTTGCCCAAAATTGTATTGTGTTCAGCTCACCATATCTTTAATTAGTGAAGAGTTGGCTAGCCCGCAAGTTTATGGCTTGTGGTAAAGGCGGTTGGAAAACCATAATTGGTAATCGACTCACCAAAGATATTTTATCTAAGAGTTAGCTAGTCCAGAAGCAAACGGCTTCTTGTAAAGACAAATCAAAACCGTTGAAAGCTTATGATTTGCTCAAAATCATTTGGTTATCATTGTACCAAAGTTCTTACTTGAACTAAAACAATTGGCTACTCCAGAAGTAATGGCTTTTGGTAAAGAGATAAAATCCATTAAGTTTTCTTAAAAGATTGCTAGGGACTAGCAATATCTTAGTGTGGGGGATTGATGAGTGTCTAAATACTCATCATTTTTATACCGTTTAGAATGCCAAAAACATCTGAAAACACTCAGAAATGCATCAAAATGATAAAAATATCACAAATAAGTGTTTTATGTGTTTTAAATGCAAAAATTCCAAAATCAGGTGAAAAACGTATCAAGTTTGCATAATTGGCAGTTTTAGTCCCCCATGTTTCAAAAGTTGTCAAAAATAGTCCCTGGAAAATCAAAATAAATAAAAATATCATTTAAGGTCCATGGGATTCAAAAGTTGTCAAAACAAACCCTTCAAAGTTTAAAATTTACAAAATTACAACTTTAGTCCCTCAAGTTTGAAAATTGTCATAAAAGGTCCTTAGAAATTTAAAATAGAAAATAATTACATTTATGGTCCTTGGTTTATCATATTTGGCAGGTTTAGTCCTTGTGTTAATTTTAGAAACTTGTCAAATAAGAACCTTCAACTTTGCAGAAATTACAAGTTTAGTCCTTGTGTGTTATTAATAAACAAACCAAACCGGCCCTTTTAATTATCCAAACCCATAACACAAAACAAAACCAAGCCCAATACCCAAGCCCAGTCCAAACCCACGGTTTAAATGAAAATACCGCCACCACTGTTCATCTCCTCTCCCACACCTGTTAACTCAAAACCAGGTGGTTTCACCACCTCACCACCACTTTCCACCTCACCTAGCTATCTCCACAGTTTACCAACTCCCCTAACACCTCCACAAACACCCAAAGTGCATTAATTGTTAAAACCTGCTTATGACTTTTTTGGCGCCAAATTGCAAATCAAAGGCTAAGATGAGTTGCAGTGATCCAAAGGCCAGGATTAATGATGGGATTTCTTCAGAGACTCAAGTGGAACCCTTTTCTTGAATATAAAGGAGAAAAGAAGCAATGTAGAAGGAGTAGTAGTGTAATTTAGATTAGGTAATGTCGTTTTAGTTAAATTTCAATTTCCAGTGTTTATTTAAGCTTCCAAGTACTTTTTTATGTAATTTCAGTGTATTATAAACCCTTTTTCAGTATTCAATTTCAAGTACGAATTTAGCTTATGCAATTTGCAATTTCAAAATATCAAGTTCATGTGAATGTTGTTTGTAGTTGATGTTATGCAATTATAAGCTCCCATATAAGCTTTTATAAGCTTACTTGAGCTTATTATTTACTCAGAAACTTCTATTCAGTTCTACTCTAAAAATCAATTCCAGTCAACAAAAGTCAACTACTGAAGCTAATTTTGGTTTGAACATGAAATTGGGTGATGCAGAGCTGGAACTGGTTATATTTGGGTTAGCTTAGCTGTAATTTGGGGTTGAGAACAGTTTAGACTAGTGGTTATTGGTTATTCAGTGGCAAGTCATTAAAGCTAGACCTCTTGTAAGCTCTTATTTTAATCTCAAGTTCATACAGTAGTATAGATCAGCTATCTGTGTTTCAATTTTGATTTTATTATTTTAATGTTGCTAGTTTGATTAGTATTTGATTTGTTTAAACTTTTTTATATCTTCTACACACATTTCTATCTTAACCTGATTTGATAATCTCATTTTAAGAATTCATGGTTTGAGACTGTTTTGTGGTTTCACTTTGCACTAAATAGATCTAAGTTGATTATAATAAGTAGTATTAAGGTTATTCATGGTTTAGAATTAAGTCTTGATTAGTAATATAACCAAATCAGTATCATAACTAGTGTTTGGATAAAGTCTTATTTCTGTGTTAGAAGTCAAATCAGAGGTTAGGTTTGATTGATATAGCTCTATTTAGGTAAAATAAAGTCATTCTAGGTTGTATTTTGCATCTAATATTCTTAAAAGTCAAAATCATTGTGAATCTGCTCTTGTGTTCAAATCAGTTAGCATAAGTTAGTATAATTTTGGATTTAGGTAGAGGAAGTAGTGATAAAGCCTGCATCAGTTCTATTTCACCTCTAAACATCATAATCAGTCAGCCATCTTGATTCAAATCTCACATTGGTCAAAGTTTCATTTCTGTCTTTAAAAGTCAAAAATAGAAAAGTCAGTTTTTGCAAAACTAGGTTGAATTTTCATGGATTTGTTTCTGAACCAAAATTAATGAAAATGGGATATGTCCAAGTTCAGTTGGTCTAGTTTATTAATCTCATTTTTGTTGAATTTTATCAAGTTTCTATAAGCTCTTAATCAGCTTCCAATAAGCCCCCATTTGCCCTGTGTCAGCACTTAGATAATACTGAGTGTGAAACAGCTTTCTTGTAGGCTTTGCACAAGCTTCATTAAAGCTTGTTTAGGACTGATTTTTGGTCCAAGTGTAGTAAGCTAGGTGATCTTGAGAACCCATCATCTGTTTTTCCCTTTAGCTTATTTGTTTAGCCTGTGTAATAGCTTAAAGTAGACCCCAAGTAGACTTATTTGGTTTTTGCACTTTCATAAGCTCATTCTTAGTTAAGGCATCATTAGTGGTCTATAGTAGTATTAATTAGTTACATTAGGCTTATTATAGTGTAATTTAGCTCTGCTAATCATTTAGCTGAATTTGGTAGCTTGTAACTTATTCTAGTAGCTTATTAATACTCCCTTTTCATTACAGTTTCATTTTCTCACACATAAGCACAGTATTTTATATTTTTCATAAACTTAGAATATAATTTTAGAATTTCCTTGAATTTTTCATAATTTTCCCTCACATTGTTTGCTATTTTTCTCTATTTAAAACAGTTTTTAGGACTTTTTAAATAGCTTTTAAAACAAATAAATCAGAAAAGTTTCAAAAAAATAAGTTTTCAATTTTCATAGCTTAAGATAATTATAAAAAGCAAAAAAATAATTTTTCCAGAATTTTCTTAACTTAAATAGATTTTCTAGCATTTTAATTAGTTTTAAATAGTTTTAAATTAATAATAAATAGATAAAAAGTGTAATAAATATATTTTCAGTTTTAAAATAAGTTTTATAATATTTTAGATTTTTCTAAGTTATAATTTCACTTTTCTAGCTTTATTTCATATTTTCTTATATTTTAGGATATTTTTAAATAGTTAAAAATAGTTTTTAATTAATAATAATTAAATAAATAGTTATAAAAATAATTTTAATTTTCTAATAATTTTCTAGTATAATTAGGATTGTAAAAATGTATTTTCTATATCCGTAGGTATTTTACTTCTTTATTTTCACGTTTTATTTAGTACGTTAACGTAATTTTATTTAAACGTTCATTTTAGGTTTTAAACGTTTATCGATTTTAAAAATAGTGATAGCGTTTATTTAATATAATTTAGCTTTTAATTTTCTTTAATTTGTATTTAAGCCCCTGTAATTTACAAACTTTCTCTTTAGGTTTAATTATTCCAAATTCACAAACCCTTTTTTTCCATTCAATGTCACCCGATCACAGATTCGTTGTACTACAGTGTTCACACCTCGTTGGGACTTAACGACCCGAGGAAACACTATACTCCTCTGGACTTTATTGCATGCTGATTTTAGACTGTTTGAATTTTATTACGGTTGACCATTCACAAGTGGTTGACTTGTGTAATAAACTTGACAGTTTGGACCCGATCAAAAAGTCAACTGCACACTTTGACTTTCTGAAAAAGTCAACTCCATGCTTCAACTAGTGAAGACTTTGACTTTCTGAAAAGTCAACATCATGTCTAAATTGGACATACTTGCATTATCATTTTAACCCTTCAAGTTCTAAAACTAATATTTTTATAAATCTTGTACAACCTTTACATCTTTTATAAAAATAAATTTAGGCACTACATATCTTACACAATCTTGGATAGATATGGTTGACTTTGGCAAGATTTTGAGATCTTGCTGTCAGACCTCGGCGACACCAAAATAATACACGGCGGAACCCTTTCAAAGGGTTCTGTGGTCCGTGGTGCTTGCTGATGTTTTGGCTATAAATAGCAAAGCCAAACCAAGTTGTTTTTCATCCATTTCCATCATATTCTTATACGTTCCTTCTCTCTAACATTTCTAACTCAGTTTCATATCATATTAGTGATCTCTTTTGTAGCAAAGAAGATCAAGGCACATTCAAGCTTCAACGAGAAGTTGGAAGTTTTGTTTGTTTGTTGTTATATGATCTTGTGTTGATTCATAGATCATTGTTGTACCAAACCATCATAATCTTGTGAGTGTGAGTGGTTAGTATTTTAGTCCTTAAAATACATTGTGTGTGGGAGTGGTTGTACCCTTGAAAAGAACTCGACATTTAGCTTAGTGTCATAAATAGTGTGTAAGCGAAGTGTAAAGGTTTCTCCGCCGGTGAAAGGAGCTTGTTGGCTAGTGAAGTTAAGCTCTCAAGTGTGAGACTCGGGGAGTAGAGTTGGGCAAGGAAAACAACTTGTTGTGGTTTGATTGTTTCTTTTCTTATCTACTCTTTAAATATTGTTTGCATATTTCACTAACATAGCTAAGATCAATATCAATTGATCTTTCAATAAGTTTCAAAACAAAGTTTTTAATTGGTAAACTATTCAACCCCCCTTCTAGTTTTTCACACAAATTATTATATATCATAAATAAAAAATTATTTGAATCTTTTATGGAAATATTGTCCTAAATTATGAATAATTGTATGTTTAGGAAGAATCATATTTGTATTCTTAATTCTATTAAAAAATAATCGATAACTTTGTAGTTTTTTAGTTTGCGGTTTGAGAAGCGTAAGATCGGATCCGATTAGATCTTAATCCTACGGTCAAGATCGAGATCCTGTAAGATCTTAAGCTTTCTAAGATCTTACGTAGGATCCAGATTGTTTTTTCTTTATAGAATCGTAAAATCGTAAGATCCTAAGATCAGGATCGGGATCCTGACAACTACGGTTGAGACATCCAAAAATGATAATGTTATGGTTTAAATCAGGAATACAAGCACCCACACGTTATCACCAAGATATTTTTTTTGGCACAACCTTGAAAGTGTCAAACTAGAAGAGTATGCCTCCGATTGTGTTCATTTGTCACAAGCATAAGTTTAGAGAAAAGGAGAGTTTAAAACAAACTTGCTTGAAAAGGTTCTTTCATAAGATGGGTAAAACAAGGGATGTGGGTGATGTATATAAGCATTGTCCTAATTTATAGAAATTACAAAGGCGATGATAGACTCTTATAGCAATAAAGGGGCAGTTTATACGGACTCTCTTATAGTGGGGTTTTCAATCATTGCACGCATCGAAAGGTTGTATTGTGTGCATCGCGATGTTGTACTAAGTGTTTTGCGGTTTGTACGGTTGACCCATAAGAAAGGTTTGTATAACATGAGCCTACCATAAAATATGTAATTTTAACTGGGGATATACCATAGGAACCCCCTATGGGTCAACTGTACAAACCGCGAAGCACGTAGTACAACACCGCAATGCACACAATACAACTCTCCGATGCGTGCAATGATTGGAAATCCCTCCTATAAAAAGTCCGTATAAACTGCCCCTTTTAACTACAACTTGATTCAAAGACAATCATTGCCCAATGTTTATAAACATTGTATGACTGGGCCTCCATGCCACAATAAAAAATGGGGAGTTTATACGGACCCTTTTATAGAAGGGGTTTTATGAGGCCCTGTGTATTACGGGTTTGTAAAGTATGCATCGCGGTTTGTACATTTTGATCAAAACCCCTATTATCACATCATAGAGGGGGTCTTAATAACATAACCTAAAAAAATATATAGACAAACATGCCTTTGCTTGGTCTTGAGGGGCCTAATGGGGTTAGTAGGGTATGTGTTGCAACAAGTCTACAACTATGAAATATATGGCATAGATAATAGGTTTGTAAAGATGTACATGGATAATAGCAGATGACATGTTAATTTCAGTATGGCTATGATAAAAAGATGTACATAGATATCTTTACCCAAAAATATTAAAACATAATGTGCGCATGGAAAGACCTATGCAAACTTCCCATGAAATCAAATACACACCAGCATCTACTTTTCCCTTTGATAACGGTACTGGCAATGGGTGCGGTTTGGCTTCGGTTTGGGGTGATGCCGAGCGGCAACACCGCCGCTACAGTAGCGGTATGACACGGCAAGGATAGGACTCGGGATCGTTTGCCGCTGAGGCATGAGGAACATATTGAAAAAACTAGCCGTTGCACTTTGAAAAAACTAGCCGTTAGGCTTTAAAAAAAATCCCTTTATAAATATACACTTTAATAACCATTTTCAAATCACATTTTATTCACTACTTCCACTTCCAAATCTTATTCTTTTAAATAAGATGGATGCAAAGAAATCAAAAGGTGTTTCAACCTCATCCAAAGGTCGTGGACGAAGCTCTCGATCACAACCCATTCGTCCGCAAGTTCACTCACAACCCCCTCCCTGCTATCCCCAAATGAGTCCTCAACCCGCACACTATTATCCCCAACCTCCACCGGTGAATCCACCATCACATCAACGCCAATATTATCCCCAACCTCCACCGATGAATCCAAGCCAATACATGATGTCAATGACAAGTGATTTCGACCCGTTCAATGACTACCGTGAAGGTCCTTCGCGGCGTGAACCAAGTGTCGAACGAGAAATACCGCTATATGATTACGAGGATGATGAAATTGAATACGTTCCCGAAACGCAACAACAAAATCCAATCGGTATAGTTGTTTTTTTTATGTATTTGTTATAAATTATTTGTTATATTTGTTAATACAAATAAGCCGTAAAAACGTTTATTTATATTTTACGATCTTCTAATGTTTTGTCGATAACAAACGTAAAATAATTTTAACGAAACAAATGAAATACGTAAATAGTTTGAGCCAATAGTTTTTCTAACACACTTACGTTTTCACATAAAACACTAAAACAAGTATAAGTGATTTTATGATTTGGTAATACATATGTACAACAACTAGTATTTACATATTGGGTAAATATATACATAACTAGTATGTATTATAAATGGGTAAAAACTACAACCCATGGAGCATATCCATAACCCATGGTATTGACCCATATCCATTTGACTAGATGCATTGCATCTATTAGGTATATTGTATCTAATGAAATACCTATGGACCAAACCATAACCTATAACCATGACCTATGACCCAAAACCCATGGGCAAAAGGGAGCGTCTCACGGATCCCAGTTAATACACTGGACGGATCCCTAAAGGGAGGGATCCGAGAGATCCGGGGAACAGTAACTAGTTTTCTTCTATAAATAGTGAGCCATTTCTTCCTTTTGGGTTGCCACTCCCACACATACTTTCCCCAAGTATTGTAACTCTCTAACCACTGATCCTAAGGGATCTTTCTATGTAGTTTGTCTTTTGTTTTTGTGTGATTCTCTAGGTTCCTCTTAAAGGCGAGATCACCACTTCTTGAAGTCGAGCAAGCTCAAGTCCATGAGTTGCCGTGCTTCGTCATAATCAAGACTACTGAGGTTCTCTTGTTGATAGTTCTTTCTTCCTATATAGAAGTGTTGTGTCAAAGGCATTAGTGAAGGATGCCGAAAGAGTCAAGACGAAGACACTAGTGAAAGGTGTCGAACGTCCGTGTCAAAGGCACTAGTGAAGAGTGTTGAAGATCCGTGTTGAAGGCATTAGTGAAAGGTGATGAAGGGTCGTGTCAAAGGCATTAGTGAAAGGTGCCTAAGGTGTACATTTGATATGGTGTGTTTCGATGTACAAGATAGAATAGTATAGAATCCAAGGATATTGATATCCTTGATGATGTTGTATTAAGGAGTGGGTCTCCTTTGGGATTAGGTGTTGTGTAGTGTTGGGTAGTAGTTCCTCCATTGTAATGGAACTCGGTACTTAGCCTAGTACCGGATAAAGGGTAGGCGACGTTGTGGTAGGTGTGGTTCACCTTGGTGAAAAGAACCCGGTGGTTAGCCTAGCACCGGAAAAAGAGTACGCGACGTTGTGAAGGCTTCTCCACCATAAGGAGTTGGTGTTGTGTAGTGATTAGGAACTCTCGAGTAGGTGACTCGGGGAGTGGAGTAGGGCAAGAAAGGTGTCCTTGTAGCCGAACCACTATAAATACTCGTGTCGTGGTTATGTGCTTCTTACTCTTTATCTTTCATTACACGTTTATATATCTATCTATCTATGTCCAACATACACATCCAAATGGATTGACATAAGTCGATCTAAATATTTTAAAACATAGTTTTAATTGGTAAAACTATTCAACCCCCCATTCTAGTTTTCCACAATATTATTATTTGCTACACTTGTTATAATTTTATTTGTTATAATATTATTTGCTTTACTTGTTATAATTTTTGTTGTTATAATATGTTCTAGAAGTTCAAGAAAACTACAATGTCCAAAACAAAAAAAAAACAATCGACTAAAGCGGGAAAAAAAAATTGGACGTCGGTCAAAGAGGTGGCTTTGGCAAAAGCGTGGGTCCATATCTCCACATGTCCAAAAGTCGGGAATGAACAAAGTAGAGATAGTTTTTGGAAAAGAATTCTAGAGCATTTCAAGGAAAACGTGAAAGATACTACTCGAAGTCATCATAGCTTGAACACAAAGTGGCAAAATATGAATGCCACCATGAGTGTCTTTAACGGGCTATTCATCCAACAAGTAATTTTTAAACTCTATATACTTGTATTAATTTATATGCTTGTATTAATTTGTATACTTGTATTAATTGTAGAAATGTCTTCGTGAGAGTGGGTGTAGCGATGTTAACATCATGAAAAATGCCTTGGCCGATTATGTTAAGAAAACAAAGGGCAAGACTTTTAGTTATATTGAAGCATGAGAGGTTGTTAGGCTAGAAGACAAATGGTTGGAACGACCATGTGTGGGTCAAGCATCTTCGTCTAATTCCGACAAACGAAGAAAGTCATCGGAATCTAGCTACTACGAGACGGGAAGCACTGACAATGTTGAGACTGTTATTCCGGATCTGAATGACGACACAACTCTTACACGGAAAAGAAAAGGCAAGAAGACCGATACCGAGTCGTCGACAAAGGGTAGTGTTCTTTGCGAGCTTCGAAACCTACACGACAAGGAAAACACAACTATTGGAGACGGTGGTGGAGAAAAAACTTGCAAAGGATGAACTGGCTGAAAAGTTGTTAGCGGCACAAATCCGTAGTGTTGAAGAAAAGGCTTTGTTTCGGGCGATGAAGTTCTATAACCAACCGCACGATCATATAATCGATCCGAAAATGCTAGAGTTCACTCTTACCAAAAAACGTGAGCTCGCGAAGAAATATGACTGGAGTTGCAATTTTTAGATATGTATTCTTGATGATTAGTGATTTCCTTTTTTTTAAGTATTATGTAATTTTTTTTTAATTATTAATGAAATATTATGTTTTTATTTAGGGGATAGCTTGGCTACAATTTTTGTAGCCAATTAGCTACAATCTCTCATATAAATTACACAACCAATGAATCAGGGCCCACAAAAAATAATCAGGACCCACAAAAAGAATCGGAGACCCACATTTATACACACAAAATTGTAGCTAATATATTCCCTTTTATTAAATTGTTTAATATAATTATGAATATAAAATATTAAAAAAAAAATTAGGTAAGTCATGAGATCATAGTTGTCACTAAAAAAATATCGTAAGGTATGAGATCATGATTGCCACCACCCTAAGTCATGGAGAGACAAATACAAACTCCCCATGAAGCCATACAAAACACTAGCTTCTACCTTGCCATTTCACAACTTCATTAGGCATTCAAACTTTATAAATATCAACTACATGTATGAGGTACGAACACATCTCTTTACATAAACATATTCCATACAACAAGAAATGAATATGTCTGACTTACGAATCGGAACCTAAGCTCTTTCTTGTTTTGAGTGATCTCACGTTGGAACACGAAGAAGAGTCTCGCTCCACTTTCAACCTGCATATCTTGATAGCATCACCAAATAACTTGAAGAGGAAAAACCTTATTTGTTTATTCGTTTAGTCAGGGCACTACCATAGTACCGTTGAAAGATTTTTCGTTAAACTTGCATAAAAAGATAACCAACAATTAGCTTAAAATATATCTAATTGTGTAATAATTAATCAATCTGGAATGGATCTTTATTCTATGATAGTAACATGTTAAGAGCGAACTCTTAAGTCAAAAATTTTGTTCGATTATTTCTGTTCACATAAATTGTGTTGTATTCATCGACTGGTCAATGTAACACACTTGCACCATCATGTACATACTTTTTGAATTATTTTATATGGGACCATGAAGTTATGTTGATTGTCTTTTAGCCTTTTAGAAAGAGTAATAATCTTATCTTTGGTTTTGATTTTCAAAATAAAAATTTAATTATAAAGATTCTATAAAATATACAAAAGTATGCACTTGAACTTATTGCACCACTTTTTTTTTTTTTTTGACTGTCTGACTTAGAATAAAAAATCATAATAAAAAAATATATAGAATTATAATAATAAAAAATCTTTACTATAAAGTGCGTTTGTTTTTACCAACAAGTTTTTAATTTGAAGTTTAGACTTTAGAGAACCCATTTTATTATACTCTCGGATTTCACAGAACAAAGACGCCTAATAATTTTTTATTTTTATTTATTTATTTATTTTTATTTTTTTTAAGAAATGCAACATTTATTAAAGAAATTAAAACAAGATACAAAAGAAATGGTGATCCACCTTTTTAACAAGGCAATTAAAAAGAGACGAGATACAAACATACAAAGGAAAAATACAAACTAGAACTTACAACGAAAACCATAACAAGCACCTGACAAAAAGCATGACCAAAACGAATGACATGTGACTAAACTATCACCACTATAACTATCACCCTTTAAGTTGATCCGAACAACTTCTAGGACTAACACATTATGTTTGATAGAGTTGAGATCAATATAGATTTCATATTTGCCATCAATCTAATAAATCAATTTTAGCTATCTAATTTTGATCAAAATTAATAAAAAAATCATTTTCACCCTTTTTTAAAAAACAACATATCTTGCAAACAGAAAATCTTTAAACTACAAAAAATACACTATCGCGACGAGAATTAAATTATCATTTTATAGATATGTTCTTCTCTATATTTTCGACAAACTTTTTTTTCAAAAATTCCGCCAAAAAAGATCACATATGATTTGTAATCAAATCACATGTGATTTTGAAAATCAACATATATGATTTTACAAATCACATATGATTTGAAAAAATCATATATGATTTGTAAAAATCGAATCACGTATGATTTTTCTGGGCCAAAATTTTGAAAAAAAATCGTTAAAAACATATAGAAATGCATATCTATAGAAGGATAATTTAATTCTCGTCACGATGGTATAACTTTTTTCGCGTAACGATTAACGGTTAGTGAGATATTTAATTTTTAAAAAAAGAGTGAAAGTTTATTTTTATTTTTTTATTAGAAAAATGAATGGCTATGATTGATTCATTTAATCTATGTTATTTGAGATTAGAGGTGGCAAAATGGGCGGGTCGGGCGGGCGCGGGCACGGGCTAAACGGGCACGGGCTAGAATGGGCACGGGCTTAAACGGGCACGGGCTAAACGGGCACGGGCCAAATGGGCACATGTTATACAAATCGCTTAATAAAAGACTTAAAACGACGAAATAAATTCCTTAAACGTAATATCTTATTTATATTAAAAAATATATATATATTATGTAAAAAAAAATTCTTTAAAACGATCGTAATGTTTTACAATTGAGAAAAAAAAAATGTGCCCGTTAGTGCCCATTTAAGTTTTCAATGGGCTATATGTGCCCATTTCAAAAAAAGGAGGGGGCTAAATGTGCCCAAATCTTTTAAAAATGTGCTCATTTAGCCCATCTTTTTGCTTTTGGGCACATTTTGCCACCTCTATTTGAGATATATATTGAACTTTTGTCATGTTTGATATAACCATATAACACTATCAAATACTAGACTAAAATACACCGTTCGTCCCTAAACTTGTACCTGCGCATCACATTGGGACAAACTTGGGCGTTTTCATCGTTGGAGGTCCAAAACATGCGTTTTATACTTTAGACAAGTCCCTTGACCAGGATTACCAAAGTCAACATGAATTTTCTTGGTTTACATAGAGGGTATAATAGATCATTCACAATTTTAACATGTCATAGTTAAAACCCAACCAAACACTGTTGGTCTTCTTGAAGTAGTAAGATCTTAAAGGTAAATATGCAAATCTGCTTCCTTTACTTGACCATGCCATTATTTTAGTGAAGGTAAGTGAAGATCCAACTAAGAAGATAATGACATAGTCATATTGTGAATATTTCTCCTACAAAGAAGATCCAAACCACCATTATCGAGTGCCATATCTTTCTCCTACAATTGTTATAAAGTGAAAGAACGAAAATCATCATTAATCAAATCAATGATAAAGTAGTAGATAAACTCCCACCATTAACATTAAATCCACCCATATAACCCTTCCATATATTTCCATTAAATCATATATCGTATCTGATGGCTGACAAAGGTAAAGCTCCTGGTATTACAATCTCTTATGGTATATCGTAATGGAAAACTATTGGAGACCTTGCTTTTAGCATAGCTAGAATGTAAATTATGTAAGAACAGATTATAAGGGATTACCTGCTCGGTAATCTCTTCACGTTCATGACCCAGCTTGTTCAAAGCACTGGCATATGCATCTTGAATGTCGAGGTTCCCAATGGCATTAGTCAATGCCCGCCCTTGGAGAAACTTCATAGATGGGTAGTATGTTTGCTTCGGGTCAACTTTGTGATAGTGCAGATAGGTCTCGTTCCATTGCTGCAGAAGCAAAAAGATCGACAAGTTGGTAAAAAGTTTACACATTGTGCTTCTCTACTTGATGTACAACCAATCAAAAAAAGATGTCACGTATGATGAACATGTGATACACTTGCTGCATTATGATCAGAAAAATAAAGTTAAGTAGTTTTACTTGAATCAGCCGGTCACGAACGCTCTCTGCTGCTGCAAAGTATGCTTGCTTGGGCTCAAAATTAATAGGCGAAAAATGTGGACTATATTGAGCATGATACTTGATATTGGAAGCAATATCAGTTGGATCTTCTGCTAGTGGGTGAGCAACAATAGGAATATTATCAGGGATCTTAGACTTTGCAGTACCGTTGGTTTCTGTGGCAGTCGCCATCTCTGGAATTTCCAGAGGCTATTCTAATTTTTATTCTACAAAATTATGAGGGATAAGGTCAAGATACGGGAATAATATAATCATGCAAATTTATGCTCCATACTGTGTCAAAAAAAGGTACCAACTATTATTATCTATAGTACTACATATGTTTGTATCAATTGTTATTTACAAATTCGCTGCACATGTCTAGCAAACTGCTGATCTATTCCCCTAAAGCAATGATTTAGTGGTGTCCATCTTCAAATTACCTCAAGAATGACAAACCTATATTAGCATACTAAAATCTGCACCAATTCTAAAGCTATGAATTGATTTGATCCGATACGATACGATTGTAAGTGAAAGGCTAACAAATTGATCCTATATGAGCTAAGCTGTAAGTAATTCAGTCAAACCCAGCCATTGTTCAAAAACTTTAATACATGATACACAAAACCAAAGATGCATACCATCACATTAGCCTCTTCAACCCAACAATTAAGATAAGGTGTTTACGCATGCAAAAACTATTAGCATACAAGTATTATTTATTTTTTTATTTTTTTGTAGAAAGACAAACAATCACTTGTCCAACTGCTCCGGGTTCCAACTCACTGAAATAATGGCATGGTCAAGTAAAGGAAGCAAATTTGCAGATTTACCTTCAAGAAGACCAACAGTGTTTGGTTGGGTTAGATTTAACTATGGCATGTTAAAATTATGAATGGTCTTTTATACCCTCGATGTAAACCAAGAAAATTCATGTTGACTTTGGCAATCCTGATCAAGGGACTTGTCTAGAGTATAAAACCCATGTTTTGGACCTCAGATGAAAGCGCCAAATTTGTCCCAATGTGATGCGCATGTACAAGTTTAGGAACGAACGGTGTATTTTAGTCCAAATACTATTATCTTAACTGAAATAATACTACATTAATTACCCTTATAAATCACTTTTCATTTCACACTAAGTTAACCTAAATCATGTAACCCTTTAGCGCAATTGTATCATCCTCTAGCGCAAACATATAAAATTTTGAAGGTATGGGAGCCATGACCCGCTCACCTTACCTCCACTCACGAGTGACCACCATGCACACCCAAGCCACTAGCGCACGAGTCACGCAATTCAAGGGCAGTTAAGGTGAGTAACTCACATACTTGATTTTCGTGAAGCAACTCCCCAACATGTGTTTTATTAAGTATTAAAAAGAAAAAAAAAAGTTAAGGTGAGTGGGTGTGAGTCCTTTGTCCGCATAAAGGTGAGTGGTAGTGAGTGGAAGAGAGAAGAGAGAACGGCGTGGCTGATGTGTAAGGTGAGTGCACCATTACCTTGCCTTCCAGGCCTAGCCCGACAAGTAACGAAGATACTTATGATAGAATATCCGCGATCAACTCTAAGGGCGGTTGGTTGGGGTGTATGGGTATGGGTCTATGACTTTGAAAGTCATTAATGTTGTTTGATTGGTTATGAGGCCCACCACAATGGAATGAGGATACCCAAATGTGAAGGTTTCCTCATATATTATGTATGTGGGTGGTTTCTTCATACCTTCCATAATCATTCCACTCTATACCAAACCCATACCCATTTGTGATTCATAGCGAAAAACCAAACGCACCCTAAAACCAGCTAAAGGTCACTAACACTTAAACGACATGTCGACAATGTCATTATCGGGCGCTTATTTTTCAAAAACCACGACTCATGTCCACACATACACGAGGTCAGAATTTCTCCGCCAATCTAAACACTTCTTGACAAATAGCCCACATGCCCACATCACTCAAAGTTTCCAAATTGAAACATGTGACACTTGGGTCACTAGACACTAGGGGTGTGCACGGTCTGAAAACCGGACCGGACCGGCCAAGACCGGACCGGACCGACACCAGTTCGGCAAAATCTAGAGCCGAAACCGGACCAGAATGTGGTCGGTCCGGTCTCGGTCGTGTCGATCCCGGTCGGTCCGGTGGTCGGTCCGGTCCAACAAGGCCAAATTCGTCGGTTTTGGTCCGGACCGGACCGGACCAGACCGAATGCCAATGCCGGCATGAGACCGGATAGGAATGTGGTCGGTCCAGGTCTTTCGGTCGTGTCGTCGTCCCTTCGGTCGGTCCCGTCCATTCGGGTCAAATGCTCACCCCTACCAGACACTAGTTACTTATTTGGATTGGATTGTAATCTCATGTGTGGTTCTCCTTTGGTTTCCACGACCCTCTTCCTATATCTTTGTCTGCAATAATCTTGGACCCATTTCAAAACTTAAAACCCATGTTCATATAATAAACCCTTTTTATTAAAACCTCACTTATTTTCTTGAAAATCTTTAATGGCGTCAATTTCTAGAATTGTTGCTAAAGATTGCAACTTTTCATCACATGTGCAAAGACCCAGATGTGATTTAGCTTCTAGAGGGATTAATAATAATCTTTGTATGTACTTTATATGTTTTTTAAGCTTATTTAGTACATTGGGTATTCTTGATTTTATATAAATTTGTGAACTTTTATATAAGGACGTGAAATTTTGCAGCTTTTAGAAGTTGGGTTTTGTTTAATTTGTGTATTGTTTGCTTATTTAGTGCATTAGGTGTTCTTAGAGGGTGTTTGTTTAAGCTTATATGTGGGCTTGTGAGCTTATTTGATTTCGGCTTATATTTCATAAGCTCCAATTTTCCGGCTTATTTTAAGACTTATGGGCTTATATAATATCATATCACAATAAACTTATATAAGCCCACAAGTCTCAAAATAAGCCAAAAATTGAGGCTTATGAAATATAAGCTGAAAGACAAATAAGCTCATAAAGCCACACATAAGCTTAAGCAAAGTCTAATGTAAAACTGTGACAGCTTTTAGGGGGTGTTTGTTTAAGCTTATTTGTTAATCGGCTTAAATTATATAAGCCGGAATTTTCCAGCTTATTTTGAGACTTATGAGCTCATATAAGTTTATTATATCATAATAAGCTTCTTATGGGGTGTTTGGGATTGCTTACTTTTTCTGCTTGAAAATAAGTATTTATAAGCTTCTTAAAAAAGTACTTATGGAAATGCTGTTTGTATTTGACTAAAAAAAAGTAAAGGTAAAGTAACGCCCAATGCCGTCTTCCACGGGTTATGGGTACCCAATACCGTTTCCGGTGTATGGGGGAGGTTGAGATGTAGACAGCCTTACCCCTACCTAAGGTAGAGAGGCTGCTTCCAGTTCTACCAAAGGTAGAAAGGACCTCCGGCCTTTTGTAGGGAGTGAGGATCGAACCCCTGACCTCTCGGTTGAGAGGCAAGGGGTTTACCAACTAATCCAACCCTACTTATGGAAATGCTGTTTGTATTTGACTAGTTTGTATAAAAATGCAAATATGCAGAAATAAGAGCAGACAAGCGATAAGCAGTTTGGATGACACAAATCTGCTTCTGCCTTAAAATAAGCAATCCCAAACACCCTCTTAAGTACATTGCGTATTTGGATATTCGAATTTTATACAAAAAATGTGAAATTTTGCAGCTTTTAGAAATTGGTTTTTTGTTTAATTTGTGTGTTGTTTGCTTATTTAGTACATTGGGATTGCTTATTTTTTCTTCTTAGAAATAAGTACTTATGGTGGTGTTTGCATTTAAAAAAAATGCAGGAATACTCGAAAAGATAATTGTTTGTTGACATTTTGTTATCCAAATTCATTTCTAAAAGGTGTTAAGTTAAATACATTTTACCATAAGCAGAAGCAATTTGGATATATAAGACAAAAAAATAAGCAATCCCAAACACCCCCTTAGGTATATTGAGTATATAGATTATCATATATGGATTGGAAATTTAGTATGAGTTTGTGAAAATGTTCAGCGTTTAGAAGTGGGTGTTATGAGATTAAATATTTGATGTAAATTTGTTGTATTTTGCAGCTTTTAGAGGCGGGGTATGTTCACCTCGTGATGTTAAGAGTAATTTGGTTATTCAGAACAAGAGATTATTGCCAGCAGTTATTCAGTCTTTGGATTCCAGGTATATAGTATGTTTTGTGCTGTATGGATTGTTTGATTTAATTAGGATGACGCTCAATTACTTACGTTTTCATGTTTATTATTTTAGACTGAAATGATATTGAAAAATTAAGAAACGAGGCACCCAAATGTTGTTAAATGATAATATTAGGATTTTGAACATGTTTCTTGTTTGTTATATCTGACTTAATTGAAGTACTGACTACTGAATCATTAAATCTTGTGGTTAGGAGTTCGAAAATTGTATGCCAAGCAGCAACAAATGTACCAGGAGATGTTCCTGCTGATGCAGATACCTCAAGTGGAATGTCAACATATGAAAAAGTTATTGAAACATTGACGACGCTTTTTCCTTTATGGGTATGTCAAATTAACGCGTTCATCACATTTCCAACATTTTACGGTGTACTAAATATAATTTGATGCACTTGACAGGTTATTATAGGTACAATCATTGGAATTTACAAGCCTTCCGCTGTAAGTATAGCCATTTTGTACACTTTTTTATATTGGCAACTCAAACGCGACTAGATTGATTCATTCGATTCAAAATGCAGGTCACTTGGTTACAAACGGATCTTTTCACTGTTGGCTTGGGTTTTCTCATGCTTTCGATGGGATTGACACTAACATTTGAGGACTTCAGACGTTGTTTAAGAAATCCTTGGACCGTATGACTTTCTTGCTTTTCTTTTCTTTGTCATGGGCGGGTTGTGTGAGTGGGTTGGGTCAAGAGAGATACTTTCTCCGCGTGTCGTATCTGATTGACATAAAACACTTTTTGTCCAAGATTGATAACTTTTTCAATGAATACGTACTGTTAAATCTGATTGCAAAAGTTATTTATATCAATAATATCATTTTATATTTGGTGACTTTCGACCCGTTGACCAATATCGACCCATAAAGGTCATCCGTTTTTGCTATTGTTTGTGTTCCTCTTCTTTCTTTCTTTTTGCATATTAAGATAATTATGTTTTTTCTGTTTTCAGGTAGGTGTAGGGTTTCTTGCACAGTACTTGATCAAACCTATATTGGGATTTTTAATTGCGATGGTATGTGAAAAGTTGATTTTTTTTACGTTGCATATCTCATTGTTATCTCTAATTGAGTTGATGTAAGAACTCTGAGTTTTTTTATTGACAGGTTTTAAAATTGTCGGCTCCACTTGCAACTGGTTTGATTCTAGTTTCATGTTGCCCGGGTGGGCAAGCATCAAATGTTGCAACTTATATTTCTAAAGGAAATGTTGCACTGTCTGTTCTCATGACAACGTAAGGTTTCCTTCACTTGGTTCAATCCAATGTATTCATTCAATGATGACAAATGATATAATTCTTGGAAACTCAAATAGTTATCATCTATACCTTGTTTTTGTATTGTTTAAGATATAATAGCGGTAATCTGTTGTATCTTGGAAACCTTTAAAAATAGAAACTAAGTTAAGGTGGTGTTTGGATGTGAAACAGTTGCAATTATTTGGCAGTTAAGGGGGTGTTTGGATGTGTTCAATTATTAGCCATATGGATGAAGAGCATCTTAATAATCAATCTTTATGCTGATTGGTTGTTACAGATGTTCAACTATCGGGGCTATTATCATGACACCGCTTCTTACTAAACTTTTAGCCGGTCAACTTGTTCCGGTTGATGCAGCAGTAAGTTGTTTACTCCCAAAATCTTAAGCGATAACGTATTAATGTCACTCTAAGATGAACATTAAGCTCAATCCTATAGTTAGTTTATGTGTTAATAATCTTTTCAGGGTCTCGCCATCAGCACATTTCAGGTTGTTTTAGTCCCAACAATCCTTGGAGGTAATTTCAAGGCGTTTAACCATAATTTTAAGTTATTTTGTTTCATTGGTTAAAGAGTTACAAAATCGTCCCTCGTTGATACTATTTGCATTGATTGTCCCTAATTGCGGTATGCCAGTATTTGCCTTCACTTGTGGTCCCTCTAGTATGTAACTGATCTCACTTTGGGTCCCTCAGTTATGTAGCTAATTTCACTTTGGTCCCTAAAGGGGAACAAACGAGAGGCCAAAACTGAAAGCAAACAGTGCATTTAGGGACCATTTATACAAATAGTATCGACGAGGAACGATTTACGCAATTTTCACAAAGCCACAGCAGTTTACTCTATATATTTCTTATAATTCTTTAGCAATATTTACTAACCCGTATTAAACCATTAAGTCTACAGTTTAACCTTATTTTAAATAAAAAAAAATAGAAAATTTCATTTTGGTTGCAGTGTTGATGAACGAATTCTTCCCTAAATTCACCTCGAAAATCATTACGGTGACACCTTTGATTGGAGTGCTACTTACGACTCTTCTTTGTGCAAGCCCGGTTAGTACTCGGTACACAATATGTTTTTTTTTTTTTTTTCTTCTGAAAATAATAAACTGTACTATATATTTTTGTTTTAGATTGGCCAAGTTGCGGATGTTTTGAAAACACAAGGTTTACAATTGCTACTTCCGGTGGCTGCTCTTCACGGGGCAGCGTTTTTCATTGGATATGCAATATCTAAATTATCATTTGGCGAATCAACATCTCGAACTATCTCCATTGAATGTGGGATGCAGGTAATTATCTATTTTCTAATAAGTGAATATATCTAGGACCCACTAGCGAAACTTTTTTGTTGATCACATATTGTGTGTTAATCTATATGCAGAGCTCTGCACTCGGGTTTTTGCTTGCTCAAAAACATTTCACAAACCCTCTTGTAGCTGTGCCTTCTGCTGTTAGCGTCGTCTGCATGGCGGTATGAATCTTTTTTCTAATATTAAGATGTTGCATTACATTACATGTGGTAGTTACAACCCACTTATAGTATGGTTTAATGTTCTGTCTCAAAATAGGTCAGATAAGAATAGTCTGCTAAAGAAGAAACAGGTCAAGCAGGTCAAAGTCAAAAAGTCAAATTATTAGATAAATAGGAAATGGGCCAAAAGTCAACTGTGTCTAAGATTTAGATGAAAAAGTAATGGGTCAAACGATGGTCAGATGGTAATGTATTATCTTAAACGGGTCAGATACAAATATTCAGCCACAAAAGAAGCAGGTCAAGCGGGCAAAAGTCGGCCCAAGTTTTATATTTTTAAAATGTATACAATCTCCCAAACTGTTTTGCTTTTTAAAATTCGGTTATTCTTATCAAAATACGTATATAACACATTAGTTATTCAATAGGTGTTGAAAGAAATGGAACCTGAACCCATTGTGGTCTGCACTAAAATCTTACCCATTTTGACATTACCTTCTACACGTTGTCGCATAACAAAAGCATATGACCTTTTTTCCTGAAGTTTTTTAATCCATTGCCATTTGATAAATGCAGCTCGGTGGAAGTGCTTTAGCTGTGTATTGGAGGAACCAACCTATTCCTGCTGATGACAAAGACGATTTCAAGGAGTAAAAGCTTGTAGCTTTTTTGTTCTCTTCTTTTTAATTTAAATCTTTTTCATAGTGGAAATGGTGGAACCCGGACAATGAATTGTACTTTATTGTGCAACCAAATTTGTTTGTTGTTTCGGGTTTGACTATCTCGTACGGAAAAAGTTGAACCTTAGGTGGTTATGTAATTCCATGTCTTAAGATTGTTTTCAGTTGATTCAAGAAGAGTAGGGATTTTGGTAGATAAATCAGATTTTCAATGTATTGTGTTATTTTGGATTGATGTGTCATGAAATGCATTATCAATGTTTAATGTTATTTTGAAAGGGTTCTTATAGGTAAGTTTGTTATGTGTCAAAAAGAAATTATAAAGACTAAAATACATTGTTGGTCCCTAAACTTGGCTAAAAACATCATACTGAACCGAAACTTGCATTTTTAGTCGCCAGTAGTCTAAAATATGCGTTTTTTAGGCTAAACCAGTTCCTTGACCAGTAATGCCAAAGTCAACGTTACTTTTCTGTTTGTATCTCGAGGGTATAATAGACCATACACAATTATAACATGTCTTAGTTAAATCTAACCCAACCATCAACTCTATTAGTACTATTAACACAAAATTGTCGTAAATAACAGGAACATACATTGAACCTTAAATACAAGCAACACACATTTTACCCAAAGCAAAAAAAAAAACAAAAAAAAAAAAAACAATAATGGCACAAAACGATAAGGGGAAGACTTTGTTGAGTTCGTTGAGGAAAGAAGATTGCCCAAATGAAAAGGGTTTGGGTGTTAAGAAGGAGAAGGAACAGGATGACATCGGGTTATCAAAGGTTAACGATTTGGAAAAAAGGATTAAAAATATGGAAACTTTGTTTAAATATCTTAAGGAAAGGAAGGAAATGAAGGAAAAGGATGATAGGGAGAGTTGTGGGTCTAGCTAAGTGTATGTTTAGATGATAGGAAACTTTGTAATACTTGTGAACATGAAATCGATCAATAAAAAATTTGGTTCTTATTGTAACTGATAGTGTTTGGTTGTGCATTGGTAAATATGTTTGATTTAGGGAAGTAAAAACCCGGTTTTCATTTGGAAAAAGTCTGTTTGAGATGATTTTCGTCTGTTTGAGATGATTTTCAAAGTGTTTTCTTTTTGGATTGTAACTGATAGAATTCGTTGTGCATTTCTTAATAGGTTTGACTTACTGAAGTCAAACCACAATAGTAAGTTACAATTTGTGGCATTTCATAAATTTGTTTGACTTGGGTAAGTCAAAATTCAAGATGTTACAATTTGAGGCAATGGGCGTATTAGTCCAATCTGTCAACACTAACACAAAACCAATTTCTTCCTAAACAATACACCATTGTCAATACATTATGATTTAGTGCTAAAGCATTTGCATTTTCAACACATATTTATAAACCATGGATTTGGTTTCGATACAAGGGGTGTTTAGTTTTGCTTTGATACAAGGGGATGTTTGGTTTCCTGATACTAATTAGAAACAATACACTCAATATCATAATACAAGAACAAATTAAATACATAAAACTTAGATAATATTTTATCATTCATATAGTTGGTTACAAGAGCAGAAACAAGTAGATCAAACCATGACCAACAACCGAACAAAATATCCAATTTACATGCCCCTTTTAACAAATTATTAATCCAAAACTAGCACCCAAAAGACCCTATTTATCTACCCCCATGAAATACCTAAAATTCAATCATTATGCTCAGCCATTTTCTTAACATAACCTTCCTGGATACGAATACCTTCATCAGTTTCACCAAAAATCTTTATGAGTCGAACAAGTAGGCCGGTGTGCCTGGCATGGGCTTTTCTCAACCCATCCAAACTGTCAAGAGCTATACCCTGTGGTCCCAAAGCTTCGTTTTCTTTAATCAGCTCCATACGCTTGATGATGCCCCTCTTCAAATGATCAATGCACTCACGAACTAACATTTTCAAAAACCCTTCTTGTGCAGCCTCTTCCCTAAACCACACTGCCATACGATCATTTAAATTGGATGAACCAACAATCTCCATGAGTTCATTCAAAATAGGGAAATCTTCTATTGGAAAATGTGTGTGTGTGGTAAAAAGTGGTGGATGGGTTTATTGGTTCGTGAGCACAAGTAAATAGCGTCTCAAGGTAGAGACGGTCAAGTGGTCCAATAGTGACTTTTTTCACACTTGGTCCCTGAATTTGTCAGGGTTGCCGTTGTCATACTTAAAACTCCCTACCAATAATCACTTTAAAACCAAATGGCCTCTAGTCTAGCAGTATGGAGGTTTTACCCTTCTAGGCAAGGTCTCAAGTTCGAGTCTTGTCTAGGGCGATAGGGGTTTCCTCCCGCGTGCGTAAAGGGAAGGTGCCATTGTCTTCTGGGCAAGACCCAACCTGGTTGTGTGGGCTCGCTACGCCTTCTGGGCTAAGAGCCATGTAGCCACAATTGCCGTTCAAAAAAATAATCACTTTAAAGTACACAATTGGTCCCTCAATTTGCCAATTTACGTATACTACTATTTAGTTGAAGATTAAACAACACAAAACCATTGAAAGTTTGAATTTGTAAAGTCAAACTTGCAAAACATATCAATAAAATCCCTAATAATATTGGTTAATTCATTTGTATGTGTATTTTAAGTCATTTATATGTAGTGTCTTTTTTTGAGGCACATTGACTAATGATTTTGCAATTTTGACTTTAGAAAGCCAAAATGCAAATAGAAAATGGCATTCACCATTTTGAATGTTGACTAACTAAATTAAAATGAAAATGCTAAAAAAATTGACTTAAGAATTGCAGTTTTACTTTCTAAAATCAAATTGAAATGCTAAATGAAAGTTTGAGTTTCGAACGTCAAACTTGCATCACCAACATACGCACAACCAACAACATATGAAGAAGCTAAATTTAACCAAACCATATACACAAATACCAAAATACTTTATGCAAGATGAATTGTCATAGGGTATTCAACCCATACATAAATTACAACCACTAAAAGAACTCTACTACGGCTGTGAGGGAAGCTCGGTGGAGTTTCAACACTTCTAGCCAACTCCCAGTTCATCTTGATATTTTCATATCCATCATCACTTAAATCGGCCACCTGATATAGATTATCTTTAGCAACGGGGAACACGCTAGTATAAAATTTATTAAAGTTAATTCATTCTCTGATCTAGGAAAAGATCGAAACACCACACTCTCTAGCTGCCCGTGCCTCATTGTGTTTCTGTCTATACCTAATGAATTTTTTTTAAAGGTAGAACACTAAGCGTGTATGCAGCCTACAAAATGAAATAGTATTGAGATACACAAACATGGCAATTTAAGAATGTTTATTCAATACATATGCATTATAGTATTACACTTACTTTAGTTTTTAGCATTTGCAAATTTGGAGATCCACGAATCATTTCAATAATGAATGATACCATAACACTATTCTCAAAATTCACTCCGGTTAGCTTAAGATTCTTGAGGGATACAAAGGGCACATGAACATTCATCCTGGAATTAACTTATGCCATCAACTACAAACAGATCGACTTTTCATAAGTTTTAAAGATTAAATTTCATTACTGCTAGACATTACTTTAACATTCTATAATTTGAAGTGTAAAACTCAAATTCGTCTTATCGTGCAATCCTGAAAATCCAATGTAAGGGTCTCAAGTTTTGGAAGACTTGTCAGGTGAAAGATATTGGATGTTGTGATTGTCGTCACATGGATCCAGACACCGAATGGCAGACATAACTTCTTCATATTCCTAATTCTTGCAATTTTTAATAGTCTCATCTCATTTGTAGTAGCACCATTGATTTTAAGTAACTCAAGTAAGGGACAACGAGCAATAAACTCCTAAAATTTACCGCTTTGAAAATTGACAGAACACAATTCTAAGCTCAATAGATTTGGAAAACTACTAAAAAATAACAAAGTTGGAAAAGTACAATAATGAAGTTCCAGATGTTTCAACTCCATACGAAAGTAAAGTTGGGTTGGCAACGTAAGTGGTTCACCATACCAGTTTCTAATTGTCGACTTCTCAATTCCTCCCCGAGCCAAAATCAAAACCCAATCATGAATCTCTTCATAATTCAAGTCTTCTATTCCACACACCATTTTGGGCTCTATGGAGAAAATAAACCTTCTTATGGGACCTTTAAGCTGAAATAAGAGTCTAGTAACATGCCTCCCATCAAACTTATTTGTTAAATAATAAAAGAACTCCTCATCAACTATGACATCGGTGAGAAAAGTCCACTCAAACCTCCAATTTCTAGCTAAAGTATCGGTTCTCACCGCATCTTTTATTAGCAAACGATTCAAAATATTTGTGATCACTATATCGGGCATGTTGCTAATATAATCTGTCAATTCAGTGATAACATTAGCTCCAAACGACATGGTATTGTTGGAATTTGGGTTGGTTTTTTGAGTTCTGGAATTGAGGATTTAGATTCGGATTTTGATTTTCAGTTGATGGTCTGGATAAGGGTGTGTTATTATGATTAGTAAATGTGTTTGTTGGGTGGGTTTATTGGTTCGCGTGCAAAAAATACTAGCGTATCAAGGAAGAAACGGCTAGTTGCATAGTCATAATCACATTTGGTCCCAAGGGTTGAGGGTTGTGTTAGATTTAACTAAGGCATGTTATAACTGTGTATGGTCTATTATACCTTCGAGATACAAACATAAAAGTAACGTTGACTTTGGCATTACTGGTCAAGGGACTGGTTTAGCATAAAAAACACATACTTTGAACTACTGGCGACTAAAAATGCAAGTTTCGGTTCAGTGTTATGTTTTTGGCCAAGTTTAGGGACCAACAGTGTATTTTAGTCAATTATAAACTTTACTCATCTATTGATAGTTATATTATTTGGTAAAATGGTTTTTTAACATAGTGGCTTATCTTGGCAAACAGTTCAAATAAAGGGGTGTTTGTTTCGTAAGCCTAGATTTTCAAGCTTATTTTGATACTAGGGTACCCGCGCGATGCGGCGGCGGGTACCCGATAATAAAATTTATGGCGATAAATATCTTTTAATTTTATATTTTTCATTACAGCAACTTTATAGATGGTGAGAATTTTATATTTTTTAACTTTAACAAAGTCCTTCAAGTTGTACAAGTTGGTCCTTTAAGTTACGTAGATTTTTTTTTATGATGGTGTTTTAAGTTCCTTGTTTATTGGATTTATACAATAGATGAGTAGTAGCTTGATTATATTGTATTATGTGGTAAAATGGTTGCATTTTTGTGTAAGGGGTGATTTAAGAAGAGTATTAATTGTAGGTGTTTAATATACATGGTTGTGCATATATTGATTGTACACAAAGCTTTAATATGTGTATTTGCTTAAAATCTATATTAGGAAGTCTTAAATATTTAATAAGAGAGAGGGTCTAACATGTATTATAAGATAGTATAGATTAATGGGTTTATATAAGTTTATAATATCATAGTAAGTTTATATAAGGTAAGTCTCAAAATAAGCTAGAAATTTAAGATTATGAAATATAAACCGAAATTAGATAAGCTCATAAGTGAAATATAAACCGAAATTAGATAAGCTCATAAGTCCACAATTAAGCTTAAACAATCACCCTCTAAAAGTCTAAAACAATAACAAATTTCCACCATGAAATAACTTTTTTATCTCAAAAATAAGACCACAATCAACTGGTATTAGCTATTTTTTTATTTGAAAATATATTTTTCGTATAATTTCTCTCAACTTATATTCTTGTATTTTTAAATAAAACTCTTGAATAAAGTGCTAGAGCACACGTTGTGCTGACATCGAAAGTCGATGTCATCCACTCCTTATTACTATTAGCATGACATCGAGAGTAACATCAAACCTCATTTTACCCTTATAACTAGACTCACTAGAAATACCCAAACACACATATATAGGGCTGATCATAGTCTAAAACCGAACCGCACCAACCAGAACTGAATCGGACCAAAACGATTTGGCCCAAACCATCGGGCCGAAGTGTTTGGCCCGAGTCCGGTTTGATCCGGATCGTCGGTCCGGTTTAACAAAGCATAATGACCGATTTTGCGTAAGACCAAACCGGACCGGCCGGATCGAGGACCGAATATGAGAAAAATGATGGATCGAAGCCAGACTGATATATGCTCGATCACGTCCCGTCGATCAAGTTCAGCCTAATTTCTCAATTCGATTCGATCCGCAGTCTATTATGCATTTATGCTCAACTCTACACACATACACTGAAATACATATTAAAAAGCAACATCGTCCAAATAACGCTACACCGAGTTAGGTGTGATGTCATCAAACTTGCATTTTTTTGAACTTAGTCATCAAACTTGCATGACAAGCTACTATGTAACATTTTACACAACACCCCTTAAATAAAGGGTCCTATGGTTTATACCCCATTAAAAAATGTTGACCTATTTGTACTACATTATATTGACAGCAATGTACAAATTCCAATAACTTTTTCAACCACCTCATTAACTTTTCACTTATTTAAAAAAGTCAAGTCAAATTTTTTGTAAAATGTAAAACTTGACTAACTTTTTTTGAAACTTGTTAATCTTTAATTCATCTTTTAACCAACTTAATTAATTAAAATTACTAACCGTGATTTGATAATGTATAAATATTGGCTAATTTTAATTTTAAACATACTTAATTTTTCCTTTACCAATCTTAACTGATTTGCTAATTTTTTTCTTACACTTGAGTTGAGTTTGTGAAGAAAGGAAATAAAGAAAACAGATACTTCTATTATTGTCAATTCATTGCTTTGTAAATACACTTTTTCAACATTTAATTTTGTATATTTGTACTTTGCAGGTTTATATTATCCTTTATGCCAAGGTCGAAATAAGGTCCAAATAAGAGTCTGGATAAGATTTCCATAAGAGTCTCGATAAGATTTACATATTCCATTTCCAGGTTCTCTTTTTGTCAATCACATTTTTCCTACAACATCTTTTCTCATCAAAATAAATAACTAGTGTAAAGAGTAGTTGATTGTAGATGCTTTGCAGTCTTTTTGAATATATTTATATTAGGTTACATTATTTTATGAATATGCAATTATATTAGATAAGTAATTGTCCATTTCTTTCCACTAGCCAACTAGGTGAAAAAAACAAATCATGTTTAAGGTTTTAAATAAATTCTTGTTCGGAAAAAAAAAAAAAAACCCTTTTTTTGTCCTTAAAAAAAACAGCAACAAATTAAATAATTTCGTGTTCGTAAAAAAAAAAAAGTATTTTTGTCCCTAAAAAAACAGCAACAAACCGATTATTGAAAATGTTTTACAAACAAACCAAGGTTATTTGTTTACAATTACATGTTAAAAAACAAAATCGAGCCCCTTTTTTTGTTTCTAAAAACGAACAAATTGAAAAATTTCTTGTTCGTTAAAACAATAAATAAATTAAAAAAAAACTATTTTTGACCCTAAAAAAAAGCAACAAACCAAGATTCATAATACTTGATTTATCATTTTGTCTAAAAAAATCGGATTAACTTCATATATACCTACCTGAGATTTTCTTTTTCTTTTTTAAAAATCTTCGAAGTTGTGGTCTTGTTGTCTAGTTTGATAAACGAAAATACCAACACCGAAAGAAACCGTCCATGGTTGCGTTTGATAAACGAGAGCTTCATTGTTGCGTTTTATGAGTTATTGTCTTCGTGGTTGCGTTTGTCCACTGAAAGAAACCTTCCATGGTTGCGTTTTATAAGCTGTGGTCTTCATGGTTGGGTTTGATAAGGAAAAAAAGAATGAGATCTATTTTTTAGAAGATGACTGCGTGATGTGTTAAAATGATGTGTTTAGGGTTAGGAGCATTTATATATTAGGGTTATTGTGTTGTTGGGCCTAGTTTAATAGTTAGGTATAATGGGCTAAATCATATAACTTGCATGTGGTAGTTGATAACTTGATACAGCAAAACATGTAACGTGCACGTATACAAAGACTAAATTTAGTTTACATTTAATATATATCCGTAATATTCGTAGTAGATTTCGTTTAATATATATGCGTAATATTCGTAGTAGATTTCGTTTAATATATATCTGTAGTAACTTGCATGTAGTAATTGATACAATAAATCATATAACTTGTATGATGTAAATAGAGAGTAAATTTAGATTTCGTTTATTATATATATTTATGATAATTTTTTTTTAAATGCAGGAAATTTGTTTGTTTTGATTAAAAATAATGTCATTTTTTTACGAAGAAAACTCAAATTCAGGTGGTGACAACGCTCACTATTTTTACGAAGAAAACTCAAATTCAGGTGGTGACGACACTCACTATTTTTATGAAACGGAAGAAGCTCAATTTTCTACATGGACATCACATTTTTTTACTGATGAGGTACAATAAACCATACATAATAAATGTTTATATTTGTTTAGTAAAATTAATATTTGTCACTTCGCCATCAACAAAAATAAATTTAATTGTAGGTTTTTGGGTCTTGTGAAGATATGATGAATTGGGTGAAAAATACGGCATACTCGTTTGGTTTTGTCATTGTCACAAAAAGATCAAAGCAATGCAAAAATGGTCTCACGAATAAATTGGTTCTTATGTGCGACCGTGGTGGTAAACCTCCCGGATCCGGATCAAGTACAAATACTAGTTCCAAAAAGACAGATTGTCCGTTTGAGTTGGTAGGTAAATATTCATTGGAACATCATAATTGGACGATAAGAGTTGTATGCGATCAACATAATCACCGCCCTACGGTGAATCTAGAGGGTCATGCATATGCAAGACGTTTATCTGATGATGAATTACGTTTGGTAGAAGATTTGACGTGGAAGGGTGTACCACCACATGAAATTCTATCAACGTTAAAGGATAGGGATGAGAATAACTTGTCAACACTCGAGACAATATATGAGGCACAAAAGAAAATCCGCATGGACGCGAGAGCCGGGAGAACGCCTATGCAGTATCTTATGTCCCTTTTGCAAAGTAATCGCTATGTTTATCAGCCTTATACACACCCAATTACCAACGAGTTGCAAGCTTTATTTTTTGTTCACCCTATATCGTATGAGATATGGCGTGCATTCCCACACGTGTTGATTATAGATGCCACGTACAAGACAAACATATATAATATGCCTTTTGTTGAAATCGTTGGTGTAACTTCAACTGGAAAGACATTTTGCATTGCTTTTGTCTTTATAAGTGAAGAAAAGATGGACAATTATAAATGGGCCTTGGAACAGCTAAAGTTAACGCTAAATGAGTGCATGCACCCACGTGTCATAGTAACGGATAGAGAGTTGGCACTCATGAAAGCGTGTGAAATTGTTTTTCCGCAAGCCAATCAGTTACTTTGTAGATGGCATATTAGTCAAAATATTTTGAAGAATTGCAAACAAACTATTCGCTCGCAGCGTGATTGGAACCGTTTTGAATCGGCGTGGAAGTTATTACAAGATTCTCCAACGTGGACATCGTACACGGAAAACTATGAGAAACTTCGAACATCGTTGTCGCAATACCCCCGTAAGTCTTTAAAATTACTTATTTTTCTATACGGTATTTATTTTTCTATCAAATATTTAGTTTTCTTTCTAATACTTGTTTTTCTATCATTTCAGGCGTTTTAAGATATGTGCATGATAACTGGTTGGACAAATATAAAAACTATTTTGTCTCTGCCTCAATTGACCAATGTTTGAACTTTGGAAATCGCACTACCAACAGAGTTGAGAGTCAACATGCCAAGCTGAAAAATTACATGTTATATAGAAGTTACACTTTGGATAAATTTGTTCTTTGTATTAATAAGATCGTAAAGTCACAACTCACGGAAATCAAAAAAAGTTTTGGGAAAAGTGAAATTTCTCGTTATCACAAACACAATATACCATGCTTCAGTTTACTACGGGGTGTCGTCTCAAATGAAGCTTTCAAATTGATGGTGAAAGAGATTAATCGGTCTAACGATTTTCAAATAGATTCCTCAAATTGTGGTTGTCAACTATATACTAGTTGCGGGTTACCGTGTGCTTGCAGAATTTCATTGTACATGAATTCAGGTTCGTATATACAATTACTCATGACTTGATTTAATATTTTTAACTCTTTATATTTCAAAATTTAAGAAAAATTATATTTATATATGTAGGTGAGTGTATTCCCTTGGATTCAATAGATATATTCTGGAGAACGCTACATATTTCACCGGCAACGTCTTTGCAAAGTGACAATATACGTTGCGACACTGAAGTAAACCATTTCAAAGAACATTTTAACAAGGCGATGCAGGCGGGAAAAAGAAGTTTCATAAGAAAGTTGGTTGACATATTCAATCCAAGTAAAACTACCATGAAACTGCCTACGGTTAAGAGAAATACTCGCGGACGATCGAGTTTGAAAAAACAACAACAACAACAGCAAAAACAACGGCAACAACAACAACAAAGACATGCTCCGCCTAAGAGTACAGATTCGCGAACACGTAGTCGTCGGCCGAGGTTTTCTGGATTGATTTGAATGTTGAACTGGAAAGACATAGTTCTTACACGAACTATCAAACAAATATTGATCGCGATCCGATCCCAGATCTAAATGAAGAGCCAGGTGAGACATAGTTTGTTTGCGATTTAAATGAAGAGCCGATTAATTTTTTGATTATATTCAAGAACTTGCGAGACACACGGTTCATACGTCCAAGAACCCGTGAGACCACGTTCATACGGTCACCGCCTCAAGCGATAATTTGATCCATAATATTCCAATGCCTTCGGCGACACATCACAAGTATAAACAATGTCGTGGGTGATGGAAATTGTGGATTTCGGTCAGTTGCCGTCGGTATTGGTCTTGGCGAAAATAGGTGGTCAAGAATTCGCCAAGATTTGTTGCAAGAGCTAGATAATAACGAGCTAAATTACACGGCTATGTGGCATAATGTCGACTTTCAACGAGTTCAGGACTCTATGAATTTTAGGGGAACTGGATGTGCGCCGCAGGAAAAATGGATGTTGATGCCAGACACAGGGTTTGTTATTGCTTCACTTTATAACCGGCCAGTTATATTCTTATCCATGCAACAAAGCTATACATTTTTTCCGCTTTGGTACGGTCCAAACTGGTCCCAACCAAGTGGTCCCATTGTGATTGCACATGTGAGGGGTGATCATTACATTAATGTGACATTAGATGAAAGTTGTCCAATCCCGTCAAATCACCCACAATGGAGGAGGTACAAGAATAGGGACGCATCCGCATGGCAAGACATATATTTAAGTCGACAACTCACGTAGACTGAATATATTGATGATCATTACATGTTGTATGTTATTATTGTTTCATGACAGAGAAAGAAATATCAATCAACAATGGTTTTTAACATCGATCTTTCAAATATTATTTGACAAATTACCATTTCAATATTATAGTTATCACCCAAATCACAACATTTAAATATGTACATGACCAAAAATATATGTACATGACTTTTCATTTAAATATTCCAATGCCTTCTCATTTAAAATGAAGCATTAGAAAAAAAAACTAAAAAAATATGTACATGACCAAAAATATATGTACATGACTTCTCATTTAAATATTCCAATGCATTCTCATTTAAAATGAAGCATTATAAAAAAACTAAAAAAATATGTACATGACTTCTCATTTAAATTCATAATGAATGATTATAAAAAACTAAAAAGTAATTAAATATTATAGCAATAATTGTTTAATGATTGAGTTATGTTATCAATTAAATAAATGATAATGATTATTAGCCATGATTAGTCTATGGTGGAGTGGATCTCCTAAGTTAATGGGATAGAAACCCACAATGCCTAAATAAATCTTAACAATTAAGCCAACCACCTTTTACTTCCTCAAAAAGTGCAATTTCCGTACTAATTTCCAAGTCAAAAAAGAACCTTTATTTAATACAAGAAAATAAAACATTCTTATAAAAGATTCTCATTCTCATTTGTTTGTTTCTTTACACCCAAACACACTTTTCAACGTCAACTGTGTGTGTGTTTTTTTAATAATAATCATGTCTCAATCCCAATCTTCACGACAATCCAACATGGATGTTGATACAATGTAAGCACATTTTTTTTTTTTTTTTTTTTTTTTTTAAATAATTAATTAATGGTTTTTTAATTAAAAAAATAGAATTAATGATTTAAAAAAAAATTTGTTTCTGGGTTTTGATTGGTAATGTTGATACTCAATTGGGTTTTTTTCTTTTTGCATTTGGTGTTTGATTTATATGTTTCTTGAAAATTGTTTTTTAAGGGTTTTATTAGGGTTTTGTTGAAGTGGCATTGATGATTAACTGTGTGTAAATATGTGTGTGTATTAGTGTGTGTTTTTGTGTGTATATAGTGACACTAATTATTACGGAGTATGTGTTTGTTGTTGATACTTTTATGTGTCACAAATTTTAAGTTAAATGAAAAAAAAAAAAAAAAAAAAGGAAAATGTTTTAGTGATTGTTGTAAATTATTGATAGTGTTTGGTTAATGAGAGTCATAAGTTATGTTGCTGATGTTTTGGATATTGAAATTGTAGTCTAATTAGTGTTTGGCATTGTGGTCCCCATGTTTGGGTGACATGAAGTGTAAATAAGAGGTCTTGAGTACAAATCGTGTCCTTGTGTTCCTTTAACAATGGTGTTACGCGGTTTAACTTTTTCAAGTTGGCCGTGGGACCGGTTAGTGGGGCGCCAGAGGGTTTGACATTGTGTTATAAGAATTGATTATGTGATATGGATAAAGTAGAGTATAATAACGAGCTTTAGCGAAAGGGGTTGCTATAGGTAGTGTTTGGATGTAATCATTGTTCAACTGTTTATTCACTTATTTGTACCTATAATATCATAAGGTCATGATTAGTTTCACTATACGAAACACTAGAATTTGATTGCGTTATTCTAAACGCTCTAGGGGCTTTTGCAAAATTGCATGTGCACTTGAAGTGATAATTGTGACTTGAAATCAGAACATTAGTTTTAAGCAAGTGTAAATATGATAATGGTTATTTGGCTATTCACTATTTAATGTAGATCTACTTGATATTATGTTTTTTAAAATGTTTATTAAAGTTTTGACATGTTTTTTTCGTTGGAAAAACAGGTTGGATGTTTATATTCTTGATTATCTTGTTAAGAAGAAACTTCTTGCGTCGGCAAAGGTGTTTGAAGATGAAGCAAAAGTACCCCTTGACGTACAAGGTATAAAACAATGTTGATTTGATTAGTTAATTAAAATCTTTTGTACCTTTTAAATAAGTTTTAGATTGTTGGTTTATTATCAATCCAGCGATCGATGCTCCACGTGGTTTCCTGTATGAATGGTGGACAATATTCTGGGATGTCTTTGTTTCTAGGCACAGACATCACCAAGACGCCGTGGAACCATGTGATGAGGTAAGCCTACATGATGTCATATTTGCTCATGAATTTTGACTTTAGAGGTCAAATATGTTAATTAAAAACTTATAATTCAAATATATTTAATAATCTTTTGAGAATGTTTGGATCAAGTGTCAAGTTTATAACTTTATGGCCCAGACTAATTTTCAAATGTTGGCATGAATATCAATAGTTTTCCATGTTGATATCAAATTTTCAAGATGATATGTTTGACTTTATAAGTCAATGATTGCTTCTTTTGATTTTGTGACGGATATTCTACTAGCATTCATATGAATACGAGAATATCAACTTATGTAGAGTTTAATGTCAGGCTATTAGATTACAACAGTATCAGCAGCAGCAACAGCAAAGTGGTCAACATCAAAGTCAAAATGTCAACGTGAACAACCCTTGGATGGCCGAGGCATCAAACACTATGAGGCAAAGGGTAATATACTGGTTGTCAAGTTTTTTAGAACATGCTTAATGCTTAAAATATTGTAATTTTGAACCAAATTTTATTGTATCTTTATGTAGCAAATGTATGGAGACAATGTCGGGATACAAATGAATCAGAATAATTTGCTAATGGAACATCAGAAGCAAGCTTTGGTACCTGCACATGTGCGTATCTTTTGGTCTTTAATTTACAAGTTTTTTTGGATGTGAGTTTTACATAATCTTGATAAAGTATTTTACTTGCAACAGTTTTTTTAAATCAAAGCATTTGGTCTTTGATTTACAAGTTTTTAAGTTATCTAATCTGACTTATTTATTTATTTATTTTATTTTATTTTATTTATTTATTAATTTTTTTATATTATTTATTTATTTATTATTTTTTTTATGTAATATGTCAAAATGTGAGTTTTACATAATCTTGATAATGGGCTTTTTCTGGACACACTACTGTGATTATTGTGACTTCACGTATTAAAAAAACGTTTAAACACACATCCAAACACTCTAAAGTCTAAACTTACTATTTTGACATATTACTTCATACTAATGCTAATGTTGACTTGGTGGAACAGGACATGGATAGTTTGATATATTCGTTAGCTAATCAAAATGCTCAAGCTCGTCAGGGCTTACCAAGTGGAGCTCATGGTATTCTTGATAGCAAAATGCTATTCGTCTATATGTGTGTGTGTGACAAGCCTTGTTTAATCAACTTTTTTTGTATGTTTCAGCAGCAAGAGCTGGAGTCTCAAATAGTATGCCTTTGAAGGGATGGCCAATGACGGTACGCTTGAAACTTAAGCTCAACTACATAGGTGTTTGGATGTGTGTTTGAAAACTGAGTTTGTGATTATCTCGACTTGACATTGCAATATTATACTTGATGCCCTTTTTGGTCATGTTATCTTTTAATTTCTTCATAACTCAAATTTACAGACACTTAAACATCTGATTATACTGATTATATTGCAACATCAAACAACTGATTTCTTCTTTTAATTATTCCATACAAAACGTGCATCAAAGCATCCTTATTTAAAGCATACAATAGTACCAGTATTGTGATTATATTATGAATTTGCAACAGCGTGATCAAATAAAGACTCTTCGGCAGCAGCAACAGCAGGGTGCACTACACCCTTCTCAACTATCCTACCGAAATCAAATGGAGGGTCAGTTTCAAGCTCCAAATGAAAGAAATATAACTCAACTCGAACGTCAGTTTCAGCCTTCGAATGAAAATACGATAAGTCAAATGGAAGGTCAATTTCAGGCTCCAAATGAAAGAAATATAACTCAAATCGAGCGTCAGTTTCAGCCTTCGAATGAAAATAAGGTAAGTCAAATGGAGGGTCAATCTCAGCCTTCAAATGAAAGAAAAAGAAGTCAAATTGAGGGTCAACTTCAGCCTCTAATGGAGAAAAAGAGAAAGCATCCACTGATGTCTGCAGATGTTGCCAACAGCTCAGGAACCACAAACGCAATCGTGGCGGTATTCCCGAGTTCAACAGAATCGATGCCTGGCTCTCCCCATAATGATAAGGTGTTTTATGTACCTTAAAAAATAGGTTTCTATGTAACAATATTAATAAGCATCAACATTGGACTTTGATACATGTCAAATATAAATAATACCCTCCAATTAAGGCAATAGGACGGGACTTTGTAAAACGAATAGGTAATCTTGACGTAAAAACTTAAAAAAAAAAAAGAAGCTTTAATCACGGGGTAGTTTTTATCATTTATGTATGTTTTATATATGGTTAGTTATATTATCATTTTTTTTGCAGATCAATATAGATGAGTACTTGAATTATGGAGCATTGGATGGAAAGGAACCTGATGTAGACACCACATCCTCCAATGGTATGTAGATAGTAATTTCGGTCCTATTTGTTTAAGTCATTTAACTTTTTCATTTTTGGTTTTCTCAGATGATTAAAATGTGAATATTTTTCTGTAAAAAGGTTTCACATTTTTGGAAATTGGAAGCATTCATGCTACTAGTGTCAACTGTTGTGACATCTCGTTCGATGGAAAGCTTGTTGCGATTGGCGGGCAAGACAAAAAGGTGTTTTCTGACTCATATACTTCTTGAAATTAAATAGTTATGTGATGATTGTGCATTTCAGACGGGTTGTGTAACGGGTCAAAAAAAGTTGCAGGGTAAAATAGTGATAGGTTAGGCCGGGACAGCCTAGTTACATACGCTGTTTCTTTTGTTTTCTGTAACTTATAAATAGTCAATGTTTTAAATTTGATTAGAAGTAACCTGCTACATTACAGTGACTTGTAACTCGTTCTATCCGTCTCCATTCTAGTTTATTTTTATAATTATACCTTGTCCTATTATGGGCAAAGTATGACCCTATCAACGTGTTTACTTATTTGGACTTTGTGCTTAATAATATTGTGATGCAGGCTACATTATGGTGCACAAACTCGAGAGAAACTAAAGCTACGCTTGAGGGGCACTCACAAGCAATAACTGATATCCGTTTTAGTCCATCCATGCTTAAGCTTGCTACATCTTCTCAAGACAAAATCATCAGAATTTGGGATCTTGAAAATGTATGTAAAATGCTTCTTTTCATTCATTTCTCTAAAGCTGGAAAAGTGGCGGGCTGAGGAATTTAGGTGATAAGTCTTGAATATGTTTTACAAAAATTGTATAATCTTTGAGTAAAAAGTGGTCATTTTTAGTAAAACACCTTTTAGCTCATTTTTAAGTTATTAAAACTGATTAGTCAATGCATTAGTCAACCTGCTCGCCATGTTCCCCGTTTAGCTAAACTTGTCATATATCTTGTACGGTCTAAAACAATACCAGCAAATGAAAATGTTCTGTGAGGGCACTCAACTTTTTTTTATGTGTGTGTGTTAACCCGCACTTTACAGCTATCTTATTGATTAACTATTGAATACTGTGCAGCCGGGCAGCTCAATTAGGACATTCACAGGGCACACCACATCTGTTATGTCTCTCGATTTCCACCCTAAAAAAGAGGACTGCATTTGTTCTTGTGACGAGAATGAAATTCGTTTCTGGACCATCATGAGTGCTGGTTGTACTAAAGTGTCCAAGGTTTGAAACACGCCGATTAATGTTTTTTTTTGGGTTATCATTATTTCTGTATATTTTATATTACATTGATTTTCAGGGTGGCGCTAGCCTAGTTAGATTTCAATCAGGTTCCGGGAAGCATCTTGCAGGTGTTGTTGGGAAGTCTATAGTATTAGTGGATTTAGAGAACCCTCAAGGTCGTAAGCATGCCCTAAAGGTTGGTCTTTTATTATTTGAAAAAAACTGCTATGAACTGTGGATTATGGGTCCATGTGTACAAATTATTTAATAAATAATGTTCACAAGAAGCTGGATCAATTCCTCCTGAAACCGCTTTATTAAAGGATAGATTATCTTTTTATTGCTGATCAGCTTTGAATTCATTTTGAAGATGTCAATCTTCTTATGAGAATGTCAAAGCATTCGGCTTTTGGAGTCAAAAATCGTTTTATGGTATTTTAATGGTTCACAATCTTATTGTAATTTATTGTAAATCTTGTTGTTCCAATAATACACAGGGTCATGGAACAAACGTGCAGTCTATATGCTGGGATGCTTCTGGTGAACATTTGGTATCAGTAAGCGAGGACCTTATAAAAGTGTGGAGAATGGATTCGGGGGGGAAAGCAAACTGCATCCGACAGTTGAACGTTACTGGGAAAAGATTTTGTTGTGGAACTTTCCATCCTTGCTATCCTTCTTTACTCATAATCGGCTGCCACGAGGTACAATACACATCCTTAAAATTGCTTCAAATTTTGGGTAAAAAAAAGGGTAGTTTTCTAAAACTGCTCGGGACACGTTGAGTTGACCCACACACACCCTTTGTGTTAATCATTTTGGTTTCCTATGAAATGATAGTTTCTTAAATATGATCTATATAAATAATATATTAATCTCCGTTTTTCTTCAATAAAGCGGGTTAGTATAAAAGGTTGATTATTTATTTTTATGTTTGATAAAAAGTTGCTTAAATTTAAAAAAACGGGACAACAGTAAGTACCTTTTAAAACATAAATGTACCATTTTATCCCTATAAATTACGGAGTACTAGTTACTGTAACAGTATCTCATCAACTTGATTATGTGGATATTCAGGGTTTGGGGCTATGGAACATGGCCGAAAACAAGCTGTTGATGCCAATGAAAGAACCCGTTTATGCTCTTGCAGTATCTAAGAGTACGTCTGATTTGATAGTTTCAGCCGGTCACAATGACAATGCCGTTAAACTTTGGAAGTAGTTGGCATACATCTAGCGTCACTGGTATATGAGTTTTTTTTATGCATATCACGTATACAAGTCTTTTTTTTGGTGACATTAACGTGAAAGATCGGGTTAGGGATCGTTTTTTATGATGTAGGTGCATAGCTTTTATCGTGGAAATAACTCTTTTCACTGCCCAAGGGATGTTTTTTGTAAGGTAACCGTATGTCAAAGCGATTTTCCGGGCTCAGTTATGTTTGGTATTATTATTGGTTCGACATTTATTCGCACATAGTGAAGTTTTTTTAGACACGAGGCATTATGACCCGTGCGATGAACGGGTCTTGTTATCTCTAATAACATATTAAACTATTCACATGCCATATAATTATGTTATACATAATTCGAAATGAGGCTCAAACATACAACAATCTTCAACCTTGGCCAAACGTGTTTATTTAATCTTTACATCATGTCAAACGGGTTCAAGTTAGGTCCAATGTCATTCCATTTATATACTTCATAAGCTGTCCAGCAAGGCATTTATCGTTTAAGTCATCGACAATGGGTGAGGTGACATAGTTCAATGAAATGGCTTAGATGACAACTAATCATCCAATTCCATTGTGGGGAACTGGGGATAGTGAGTGCAATATGAGTTCTTTTCAGTTTGCACCATCTTTAAACTTCAATTGTGGGCGGCCTTCTTATTTCATATCTATTAGTTTTTTAAGAAAACCTTCTGTGTTCCTTTCTCTATAAAATGTCAAAAAAAGGCTTTACTGGGCTTAATGGGTTGTGGATGATTAATGTAAAATTATTATATGCATTTGTGGCATTATATTATACTCAAAATAATTGAATGGATTGGACATGCTCTTAGTACTAAATAACTCACGTAAACTATATATACTTAACATCAAGATGTTAACACATATTGCTTTTGGGAAAGTAACTAAATATATATCAATATAGCAATCTCCAACAGAAATGGAGATAGAAACATTACAATGTTTAATAAATGATCTATGTCATGTAAACTACATGAAGTGAGATCACACTAATTAGTGAGGCTACTCGCAATGGTCTCGGTTGAGCAAGGTTGAGGGGGTCGGTTGAGGCCGGTTGCCCCATTGTGGGGTGGCCGGTCGAGCAAGGTTGAGGGGAGAGAGATGGTGAATTCGGTTGCCTCCTCAACCGAGTGTTAAGCCACAAAAATCCAAACAATATGCCCGTTTGTAAAAAAAAAAAAAAAAAAAAAATTAAAACTTTACCACTTTTACAACTTTATAAATACCAACCTCAAACACATTTTTAAACACACAATTTCAAACAACTTCTCATAAACACTTTCAAACACATTTTGATAATTATATCTTACGAGATATTTTTTTAATTCTTCGTCTTCTGACGAGAAAGAAGTTATGAGCGAGTTTACGGAGTTTATGGAGTTTACGCAGTATGCTTGGGACACTTACCAAGCGTCACTGCCAAAGGCTCAACGAAACTACACGGCTAGGGATAGTGAAGGTGCTCATAATCGTTTAGTTGCCGCTTACTTCTCCGAAGAACCGTTGTATGACGAAAAAACATTCCGTCGGCGGTTCCAGATGCCCCGAGACCTATTCACTCAAATTGTGCAAGAGGTAACCAATTATTCTCCTTATTTTCAACAAACTCCTGATTGTAGAGGGCTACTTGGTATTTCCCCATTGGTCAAGTGTACTGCGGCAATTCGTCAATTGGGATACGCGGCAGTTCCTGATTCTCTTGACGAGTATCTGCAAGTGGGTGCAACAACACGCGATTGTCTCAGTAACTTTTGCACGGTTATCATGGAGTTATATGGTGCTGAGTATTTGCGAAAGCCCACGTATTCGGACCTTGAAAGATTATATGTTAATCACGAGCATAAGCATGGGTTTCCTGGGATGATGGGAAGCATTGATTGTACAGGTTGGGAGTGGGAGAACTGCCCAAATAGTTTGAGAGGTCAATATGCTAGGGGTGATCACGGGCCACATCCATTCATTTTATTGGAAGCGGTCGCCTCCCAAGATTTATGGATTTGGCATGCGTTCTTTGGTGTCTCCGGGATGAATAACGATATAAACGTTTTATATCGTTCCCTTGTTTTCAATGATATCAAATCTGGGAGAGCAGCGGAACTTGAATTCGAGGCTAACGATGTTGCTTACAAAGGGGATATTATCTTCTTGACGGGATATATCCGAATGGTCTATTCTTATTAAGTCCATATCAAATCCTCCTACGGTGATAAAAAGAATACTCGTACAAGAGGAAGCACGAAGCGCAAGGAAAGATGTGGAACGAGCTTTCGGTGTGTTGAAAAGAAGTGGAAAATGCTTAAAGTTCGGCTCGAGGGCGCATAAACAGGATCTCGAAAATGTTGTGTATACATGCATCATATTACATAATATGATCATCAAACACAAGCAATGGCGATTTGTCCTACATGGTTTCCACAAGAGGGCCACCGTGATCATGATACGGTAAGATCCCATGCAGAATCCTTAGTAGTTACTCAGGAGTTAACGGATCGATCAACTCATCTAAACGTAAAATCTGATTTGGTCAAACACATTTGGAGAAACCGTGAAAATGCAAGCAATCAAGAGATTGAAGGTGAAGACGTAACTGACGATGAAGAGTTTTTGTGATGTTTTCAGTTTTTAATAAGTATTGTAACGTCTACGTTTTATTAGTTTAAGTTTTTAATTATTGTTGTAATGTTAAGTATTTTTATTTATGAAGTTTAATTTTGTTTTTAAAAATATTTGATTAAAAAAAAATTGTCAGGTCACCACTGTGGCAACTAGGTCGTCGTCAGGTCGTCGGAGAGAGAAAGCTGATATGGCACAGATGAACTAGGTTGCCACTGTGTTCAGCCTGATAAGTTGATAACTTAATTAAATAGACGATCACAATCTCATAATAACTAATCACATATCCTATTTTTCACAAAACTAAAAACAATAATTTAAAATACATATGTCGTCACAGAACTTAAATCAATAGAAAAAGTTATCAGAATAAGTAAAAAAGTCATGCATGGTCCATTACATGGTCACTTTTTTGTGCCTTTTCCCATTTTAATAATGCTCGACTGCTCGACTCAACTAATTTAATGCCAAATGTATACCCCTTTGTACCTTTTATTAAAAGTACTATGGCCCACCAAATCTAATACATTGTATCATCTTTTTGTCTTTTAATAAAAGTCAATGCTTGACTGGTGGCTGCTCAACCGACGACGTACTTTTTGCTTTGGAAAAGTAAAAAGAAGCCTTGGAAATTACACACAATCTTTTGCTTAGATTGTGTGTACTTTCATTTTTAAAATTACTTTTACTTTTCTTTTTCACAAAAAATAAAAAAAACACCCAAACACACTGAACACTTACACACTGATCATGAAGCAGATGTGTTCTTGATCATCGCCTCCCAGAAATTGTTGATAACTACTTCTCCATTGCAAATTTTGCATCTTTAGAAGCTGATAATCGAAGAAACACACACGATTCCCCCGTTCTCAGATACTGTGAGCGCTTATTTTCTTAAATACTGTTCATTCTTAAGTGCTTATTTGGGTATTTCGTATTTAAGACAAGTAAGTGCCTAGACAAGTTGTTTTTCTTTTGTTAAAGCTTATTTGTATGTTCATTTTAGGGTTTTAAGGTTCATTAAGTTTCTTGATGGCTTATTCAAGTGTTTTAAGGGTTTTTCAGTTTTTAATCAAAATAAGTGCCTAGAGATTTTGTTTTTAGGGTTTTTCTTGTGTTACTAGAGATTTTGTAATCGCGTTTTAGGATTTTCAGGTTTATTAGATTTCTTGATTGCTCATTTAAGTGCTTATTAGGGTTATTCAGTGGCTATGTCCTTCCTTACTGCTTATTGTTAAGTCCTTATTAGGGTTTTTATTATTTAAGTCAGTTAAGTCCTTACTGCTTATTGTTAAGTCCTTATTAGGGTTTTTACTGCTTATTGTTAGGTCTTTACTACTTATATGCCTATTTATAACTGATAAACCATTGATATGTTGGTGTGTGATCTTAAGTCATAGGGTGTATGGCTGATGCTTTTTGTTTTGTGGTTAGTACTAATGCAACTAATTTTGGGATTGCTTTACTGTTTTCTTGTAACTGCTTATTGAGATTGAGATTATGTGTGAGTGAACTTCAAATTGCTGTTTTTCTTATAAATGTTAATTTTTTCATTATGTTATTACTTCTTTTTATAGGACTATGATGCGAAAGTTATCGTAAGAAGTAAATTGCATTACTTGTTACTTCTGAAAGATAGATTAGACCAACCGCGTCGTACAATGTTCAAGGTCTCATGTTTCGGACCTTGGCTGGATCTGACCTATGTTGATAATGAGGAAGGGCTGGTGCGTTATATGCTTCAGAAACAACTCCGCCAATATGATGATAACTATGATCTTCCATTGGTTTACTCTGTGAATGGACATACTTTTGCCTTTGGTCGATGTGAATTATGTCTGCTAACTGGGTTTACATTTGGTATCTTTGAGCTTTAGGAAATGGAGAAGTGGTGATATCCCGTTCCGTGATCGTGTTTTTCCATATAAGATAGGGAAGTATGTTAAAAACATTGATCTTTTATCGGTTATTGAGGATGAAGATATTTTCTTAAATCTGTCGGATGAAGATGCTTTACGGGTTTGTGTGCTGCTAACATTGGAGGTTATTTTCATGGGTAAAGAGTTGGGTTCTGTCATTAATGATATGTTGCTGAGGATGGTTGAGGATCTTGACGAATTGAATGCATTTCTATGGGGAGAGCATGTTTGGAGGCAGTTTTATGCTTCAATCAGAAATGTCGCTTTCGAGCATCAACTGGGTTACAATCAAACATTGGGTTGTAAAAAATCCAAGGATGTTCCTACCTACTGCTTGTCTGGATTCGTTTGTGCTTTCAAGGTTAGTACTAATACAATTTGCTTACTGTTTATTCAAGTGCTTATTTATTATCTTTCTGGTCCTTGTAACTTATAAGGGTTTCGTTTTATTGTTTTCAAGATATGGATTATAGAGCTTTCGGATAAAAGTAATCAGTGGTGGAACAAGGATCCAGGGGTTATCCTAAGAGCACTTGCATGGTCTAAACACAAATCATTTGTAAAATCTGATAATTTCGACTTGCTTTTTGCTAAGGTAAAAACTTATAATGTGTAAGTGTTTATTTATTATATTTATGGTCCTTGTAAGTTATAATGTTTTTTTAATTGACTGGTAGATAAAAACTAATGTCGATATTTTTCTTAGGGCTCGACACCACACTTCACTGTCTTCCCAACCAGAGTTGAGGCTGAGTCTCAATTGTATACATAAAGTAACGAATTTATTAGGTGGTTATACCCCTAGAGCGCCGCCTGTTGTAAAAGCGGGACTTTATGAAGAGTATTTTCAGAAAGCAAAGGTTTCCGCTGCACGCATGCCTAAGCAAATAATCAGTCTAGAGGATTGTTCAGTGGAGAGTACTCGTCAAGAGTTAGATGTTGTTGCTCTTCAGGCTGTTGTTAAGTCTTTGGAAGCTCGCTCATTCAAACTTGAGACTATAGTTGAGGTTAGTGTTTTACCTTTTGTAATTTTTTTCCAATATCGTTTCTTTTTAAACAGTTATCATGGTATACACTAATAAGCATGTTTTGTTCCAAATTACTTTCATTTGCAGATTATTGCCAAAAAAAGAGACAAAGTCAACAAAGATACTTATGAAAAGGTTATTTATTCATTTTAATCATGTATTTGTAATTTAATTAATTTTTGTATAATAATATTTGGTAAACAAATTTGGTATGCAGTTTTACACTTCTAAAAGAGAACACGAGGAGAAAGTCAACACCGAGACTTACGAAAAGGTAATTAAATCAGTATTATACTTGTAAATGTGCGGTTGCGAGTATATTAAGTTATCTGTAGTTGTGTACATAATCTGTGTACAACATTTAAGCCTACACAGGGTTTCGATCCTAAAGCCAGTTGGCAATAACGGGAAATATCAATAGAGTTTAGATGTAGGCATATATTCTACTTTAATTTGAGAATCCTTTTTAACTTTAGTCCATCTTTGGACAAGTTTGGGCTGGGGAATCAGTATTATACTTGTAAATGTGAATGTTCATTTGTATGCAGTTTTATAATACGTGGTAAATTCTTTTTGTATATCTTATAAGACTGTCTACTAATACGTGGTAAAATCTTTTTGTATGCAGCTTTATGCTTTTAAACCTGAACAACAAGACAAAGTTATCCCATCAGCTGTTGAAAAGGTAATTTACTGATGTCCTGTAGGATTAAAGCTAACTTATATTCCAACTTATACAAAGCTTGTAGATTATATGTATTCTGGATAAGATTTCAACTTTTCAGTTGACACACCATAGGTTCTAAGTTCTTATCAAATAATCATAATATACCAAGTATATCATGAGTGACAACTTTTCAATGCAATTGTGGTTTACGATTGGTATATCCTAATTTTCTTGACTAAGTTTTTGCATTTCATTGACAGGGCCTTGATCTTGCTGACGAGTATTGCAGTGAAGTCAATGATTTTATCAATTTGTTTGATTCGCAAATGCTTAATCTTCCATCATCACAGAAAGATGCACTCCTCAACGTCTCACAGGAAGATGTTCTCAAATCACCACAGAAAGATGGTGTGTTTCATCCTATGGAAGAGCCTAGGGAAAAGAGGTTGAGAATGACCCAATCTCATATGAAGTCATCTCACATGAAAATTGCTCTCGAGCGTCGTGGAACAAATAAGAGGAAGTTTGAAGATGTTATTAGTTCGCCTTTTGTACAAGTAGATAAAACTACAAAAGTTCCTAGCATTGATGAATTGAGAAATCGAAAGAATTTTCTTGATCCTCTTATGGTTGAAAGGTTAAAATTAGTCAGACCTTGGATCGAGGTACGCTGTTTTTAAATCCGTCAAGTTTTTTATATAATTGTAATCATTTTGTAATTGTCAGTTATGTTTATTTTGTTTTGTGTATAGGTTCTTGATAGACCATTTCAAAACGTCGACCAAATTTTTCTTGGATACGAAATTGAGCGGTTTCTGTGCACGGAGGGGTGGCGGAATTGTAAGTTTCCTTGGTGCGGTGAAATAACTGTGGATCGTTATTTCTGGGATTCTATAATCGGCCTTGACGATAAGCGCAAAGGATGGCTGCATGATGAGGTAAAGTAAATATATCTTTTATTTACTTTACTCAGATTTATATAATATCTTGGTTTTGATTGTCTGTAGCTGATAATCGATATCAAGAAAATTTTATATGAGAAAAACTGCATATTTTTAAACAGAATAACTGCATACTTTCTCAAATGACATTACTTATTCGGTAGAAACAAATTCTTTCTAGAACATGCTCAATTATCATGGCAGGTCTATCCAACGATGTAGATGGGTTCCATTGCCTAAATTGAACCCTGTCCCTAATACCATTTGTGTGCTTGATCTTGATCACAAGTTTTGTCTCGACAAACCAGCTTTCGTTCTTGTAAGAGCCAAAACTAGTGATCAAGATCAAGCACACAAATGGTACTAGGGACGGGGTTCAAATTAGGCAATGGAACCTGATAACATCAAATAGTCATGAATATTAAGTGTCAATTTCCCCCGATAATGCTCGTATTTTATATCATTTATATGGATTTACGCTTGTTTTCCTTTATATTTTACTTTGAGGTAAATTACGAGCATTGGAGCTAAAGAGACGCAGATTTGGAGATTTTATAAAGAATTCATGATAGTATGCCCACTGTGATGAAGCTACGGCGTAACTCCACTCTCACATTACGCCATAGCTAATGCGTGACTCAGAAGGCCAGCTCAGCAGAAGATTACGACGTAACTCCCACTAAGGATTACGCCGTAACCCATTAGGTCAAATGATGTTCCACGCCGCTATAACCTATGCCGTAACTCCTTCCAACGATTACGGCGTAATCATGTCACTTGTAACCTGTATTGAAGATACGGCGTAACTCATCCCATGTGTTACGCCGTAACCAGCTAACGAGAGCTTTATTATGGAAATATTAAGGTTACCGCGTAACTCTCAACTTAAGTTACGCCGTAACTAGATCTCGCTTATAAATACCAGCCCTAAATTCTGCATTTCGCATCATTCACTCCACACCAAAAAGTAGAGAACGTGAGTAGGGGACCAAAGGCAAATCTTGAAGAGCATACGGAGCCATCTCCAAGTGAGAAATCACTCCCTAACGATAAGCATTAGCGATTATCTTTTCTTTTACTTTCGATTCATGTATTTCATTATGTCAAATATTGAATTGATTGTTTCATTTAATATGATCGGCTTAGCACCTTTGGTGCTAGCCTAGTTATGATTCCTTAATTTTTATGTTTTCGTTTACATTGCTTCCGTATAATTGTTTCTAGTGTATGCATGCGTAGTTCATTGGTAGTTACCCTTGTTTCGGTAGTTTTGAATGGCGGTAGTGTCTATTTTCTTAGGAGAATTGATCAACTGACCCTAAGTAGGTAGACTGAGTGGGAAGGGTAAGAATTGACCAACTGAAGACCCTTCTTCGCTTGTGCGAACTGACCAAATGATCATCTGCCGTTTGGATGAACTTAAGAAGTTAGGGATGAGTGTCTAAGATGCTAGCGCCCAGGCACTCATTGTTATGAATCTTGCATGTACAGAACTTAATGACTTGGCTTAGAGGACTAAAAACAACTGGACTTTCAAGGGTAGTAGCTTGATCTTTGGTGGAAACCTTTGCTGATAGGTTAGGACGAACTAACCAAATGCTGTCCTAACTACCTAAAACCCCACTTGAATCAATTGGAAGTAATTATACGTGAACATAACATGATAGGATGAATAACTAGGTTAGCACACTTTACCTCTATTGATCACAACCTTTACCTTTATTTTCTTTCTTTATTTCTTGTTTTATTAGTTAATTAATTATTTCAACCTTAAAACCATTAAAACCAGTGACACCTAGACTTAATTAGAATCCGCTCACATAGCTCTTGGGACGACCTCGGTTTTACCGATTACTACACTACGCACGACCAGGTACACTGCCCGTTGGTGCATAGGGTAGATGATAACACTACACGCGTCGTTCGGGGTCAAAGGAACTTCCTTTTCGTCGAGCAAGTTTTTCAACACCCTAGGCAGTGAACCTAATCGTTGTAGTGTAGTATTAGGGTAAGCCACGGGTATTGATATCGTTCTCTAGGAGAATAGTGTCGTTAGGCTGAAGTGTATATCGATTTAAGTCTAAAGGTGAGGGATGATCATTTTTGTATTTTTATATTACGCAAACAAAGGGAATTTGAATTTAACGTTCCCTTCCCGTCATTTCATAAACTTTAACTTTTCCCATGAATCCCAATCGTCCCAAAACTGTATACAAAGGATATGACTCGACTTAGCAACTTATGCAAGCAACCAGATAATTGAACTAAGGGTTTAGGGTGATAACAAAAATGCACTAAAAGTGAGTGCATACAGGGTAGGCTAAGGCGATTTGGGTGTACATTTGGGGGTGGGGTGTAAACAATGCTCTTCATTAATATTCTGAAAAACCGAAACATCACGAGAACCGCGAAAAGGATAGGCTATGAGGGGTTAACTAGGGGTATCGTGTACTAAAGATAAGTACAACGCAAAGGGTGTGGGGGAATTACTCAACCGATGTGGAAGAAGTAATTATATTACGGGTATCAAACAAGGGTTATCCTAATGCCTCTTATCATTTAGTTATTCCTAACTACACAAGTGCAGTCTTACTAGCGATCTCGGAATGCATCACAAAACAAGTTCTAGAATCTAATATACTACCGGTTCACACTCTAAGCATTAAAGATGAATGCTTTAATTCCTACTAATCTAAGGGCGATCCTCACATTTTGGGTGGAATTTAGGTGGTAAAGGGTTTTTGTGCTAGTCATGCAACTTCCTATCCGTGAGACGCTTTTGTTAAAACTAATGGCCCACTCCTATATGTCATGAAAAAATTTAAATTTGATGCCAAAATTACCCTAACCGACATTTTCTCATGGTTTATTACACAAATGCAATTTGGACAAAGCAAATAATCAAGGATAAGCATAGTTTCAAAGTTCCCGTTTTATTTTCCCTCCCTACACTTAAACTGAACATTGTCCCCAATGTTCCCCGAAAGTATCAAAGTTATGATAATGGAAGGTAATTAAAAACGAAAGAAACTAGTACTCCCCTGATTAGCTCGGTAGGATCCGTGTGTGAAGTAGTGGTTACATTTCTTGAAGAAGAACGTATGCGTGAAAAGCTCCCTCCAATCTTATGTATCTTGTTCTTGATAAATAAAACCTGCACACTTGAAGAAAACAAACAACCCAACGCATCAAACCGAACAAAGAAAAAATCACAACAAGATGTAATTCCAGACTTAAATAAGATATAATGCTTGTGGAATGGATGTTTGCAGATTTGCTAGAAAATTAAGACCTTGAAAATTCAAAAATTTATAAGTAGCACGAAAACGAGAAAAGTAGTAAGCAGTTTCTACTCCTCTGACGCCGTCAGGTTGCGACCCTCGACTGTCAGGTTATCGGAGAAACTGGTCTGCGATTTTCTGAAAAAATTCGGAAAATTTTTATCTTTAAAATCTGGAAAATTTTCCTGCAATAACATCCATTATTACTCGATACAAGCATTTGACTCGAACAAACACACATGTATATCTTTTAAATAATTGTAATTCTCATGTTCACGTTTCTTTTGAAAAACGTGTGTAATCCTCCCTACACTTATCCCTTATGTAAAATACCTTTATATGTAATTAAGACGAGGTTAAGGACAAAATAAAGCATTTTTACAAATTCAAACATGAGAATAAATAATTAATAAAAGATATACGACACAAAAATGAACATGAAAAACAAATACACATGGGTTGCCTCCCAAGAAGCGCTTGTTTTTGTTTGAGTCACGAGCCTGACTCTACCCTTATTTAACAGATAAAGGAGAAGTTTTCCCTACACTTAAGTTTAAGTGCGGGTGATAGTAGCGATACACACCCTTAAGGTGGAAATATGCCACGTGAGGTGAAGGGGGTGTGTGAATGGCTTCCTTCATCCTAAAACTACCCGGACTAAATTGGTTGATGGGTGGGTTGGTTCCTCGTTTATCTAAGGATGGAAGTAAAGCTTGAGGTTCCGGTTCATCAACACTAGGAAATTCCCTAGAACTAAGAGTAAGACTGAGACTACAAGTATTCAAACCTATATTCTCCAGTTGCGTTTGGTTCAAATGTTCTACCTCCATTGGGATTCCTAAAGTCTCTCCTACTACTTCCGGGTAAGTCACTGCGGTGTGTATGCCTTAAATGATGGTGGGACTTGTGGGATACCTTGTGGGTCTAGACTTTTCACCTTATCCTCAATCACATCTACATCATCTATATGCTCATCATGTGCTATTTCCTTAGGTCGTGATGAAACCAAACTTAGTAATTGATCCAACTTATGGTTTAATGCTTGGTTGCTTTCCATAATATTTTCACAAATTTGGTCAATTCTCCTAAGGGCCTTACTAACAATAGTTTCTAAACATGGAGGTTGTTCACGAAAGTCTATCCTAGGTGAAGGCTCATACGAAGCATAGGTTTCACTAGATGAGGTATTTTGTGGGTTTGAGGGAATGGTGAAACCCTCAAAAGGTTTATGGACTTGGTTACTTTCTTCCCACCATCTTGAATAATCCGCTTTAGTAATATCATAATTTCTTATGAAAAAACCTAATCGCGAATATAGTGGATTCGCGTTCTCCATAATGGTGAACGGAAGAGTTAATGGACAAGTTTTACGAACAAAGGCACAAAGAAGGGGGATAGACTACAAGGAAGCTAATAAAAAGAAAAAAATCATACTTGATAGGAATCTTGTGAGTAGACCTAAACGAGATAGAAATCAATCCTAAACAATAACTATTCCCCGGCAGCAAAAACTTGATAACGCTACACGCGCCGTTCGGGGTCAAAGGAACTTCCTTTTCGTCGAGCAAGTTTTATAACACCCTAGGCAGTGAACCTAATCGTTGTAGTGTAGTATTAGGGTAAGCCACGGGTATTGATATCGTTCTCTAGGGGAATAGTTTCGTTAGGCTAAAGTGTATGTCGATTTAAGTCTAAAGGTGAGGGATGATTATTTTTGTATTTTTATATTTTATGAATCTCGGTTTTGGAGGGGAGGGTGGAATTAGTTGCTAGTCAACTATCCCAAAAGATACTAACTAAATTATGGGTCTACCAGGAACGTGAAGCGTATCTACTTATGATGTATTACTCCTTGCTAGCTATCCAATTCTACCTCTTTGAATTGTCACGTCCTATTGATGGTTGAATTGCCACGTCCTTATTCTTAACGCGTTGTGTGTCTAAAGTCGGAGGGTATGCGTTTATCCCTAACTCTTTGAACTTACCAAAGGGTCTCACTAGGGATAATAAACTCTTACTCTAAGGCACTCTTTGGATGGTTTAGCTTACAACTACTCAAGGAGTCATATTCTAAGGTTCACAAAGATTTAATCAAGCATTAAGTATACAACGAATGACCTATCGCATTACTAGATCATTAATCAACTAAGATAAGAGACAACCAATCAAACAAGAGACAATAGGATGCAAGAATTATAAACTAAACCAATTAGACTCATTGAAATTGTCACACCCTAATGATGAAGATAGACACAAGCATCACTAAGAAATCAATAAGATCTAATTAATTATATACAAGTTTCATACAATCATAAGCAAACACTAGGTGAATTAGCCAAGCATAATTAATGAAGAGCAAGCAACAATTATGATAATTGAAGACATACCATAGGATTAGATTAACAAACAAATCATTACACGATGTTTATGGAGTGTTTGAAACCCTTTAAGTTTCTGGAAAAACACCTACCTAAACCCTGGAATCGGACTTAGGGTTTAGGGCTTACAAAAAGTGAAGTTATAATGTTATATTTATAGGCAGATTTTCTGTCAGCAAAGAGTGACGGCGTCACACTTATATAGTGACGGCGTCATGACCATTTTTTTTACCAAATTGTAGATTTTCTCGTTCCGGTCGCGTGGGCTTTTGAACCACCTAAATCCGAGTTCGTATGCAGAAGTTATGGCCAAAACAATATCAACTACTTCGCGCGCATGCTGTGATAGTCTTGATCAGCTTGTGACGGCGTCACCTTGTGGTTGTGACGCCGTCGGCTTTCTGACGTCGTCAAGTGTAAAAAAGCAATTTGGCTACTGAGCCGTCACAAAAGTGCTCCAACGGCGTCTCAAATAACACCTGACGCCGTCCCCTTGTATTTCAGCAGCTTGAGTGTCTCGATTCTTGACTTTGGCCATTTTCTTCGTATATTCGCGCCTTTTCGTCCAAATAAGTGCCATTCCAGCATTTTGCCTTCAAGAGACCTAAAAAGTGAAAAGGAACGATATTAAGCAATAACGGATAAAAAAGTGATCAAATAAGAGCTTAAACGACCCCTCAAAAAGGTACCTTTTAAAACCTTATCAGTAGACCATAGGTAAACGAGACACATATAAATATTAAAACCTGGTCAGTGAAACCTGCATCAAGTTTTTGGCGCCGCTGCCGGGGAGTTATATTAGGATTTCTGTTAAGTCTTTTGTTTTTGTTTTGTGTTGAATTTTCTTGTTTTCTAACGATTTCTTTTAAAGTTTCAGGTACCATGGAAGTAATAAATATTGATGACCTCACTCTTGAGGAATATTTGACATTGACAAGGGAAGAACAAGGGTCGGGGCTCGTAAGGCCGGCTATTGGAGCTAATGTCCGTTTCGATATTAAAGAACAGTTTATGAGGGAGCTAGCGTCATTATTCATGCCAAGAACTTGTAATTTATTAACCGATTTTTTTATATTGAACATTTAATCACTAATATCTGGTTTATTTCAAAAAAGTAGATACCAAGAACTTAAAGCTTTGATTACTTTATTTTTTATAGGGCTTTGTTAAACACAACCCTATGGGTTGTGTTTAAGCATTTTATAAATACATAATTGACATTTATGAACGTTAAACATTCCATAATTAACATCACTTGCCTCTTTTATAATTATTAAAAGTATATATTTATGGACTATACGAGTTCATTAATTGTTATTTTGATTAATACTTTAATTTATTTCAAAAAACTCAACTATTCTGTTTTTCTATTATTTAATTCTTTTATATAGACAATTTAATCATTAATACTCTTATTTATTTGAAGGGAAATCGTATAAAAAAGTATCAAACTTATGTTTAATTTCAATATAAGGTATTTATTTTTTTCTTAATTTAAGTTATCAAAATTTTATTTTTCCTGTGAAATCTAAGGTTTGTTTACCTGATAGTTAGATAACGGTCACTTTTTGATGAGATGGCAATAGTTGCTAACCTGACATCTTTGTTGGCAATTTTTTATGACACAAGGTTTTGTTAAAAGCCAAACGCCTATTCAAACATCACAACACACACATTTAAACCTAATACCAAAGCCTACTATTCTTCAACATTTATCCACAATCATCAACCCCACCATCGCCACCACAACCCCCAGCAATGTATTTAAGCTCCTACTGTCATCAAACACCATCAAAATATTTCATCAAATCCACCACCAACCACAAACACCGGCCACCGATCACAGCAACCTCCGACCACCGTTAAGCGTCCCCTCGTTATCCCAATCTACAACCATCAAGACCCAGAATGTTTGGATTCGGGAAAACATGAACTGAACTATTTTTTATTAAGTTCATATGGTTGTATCTTACGTCCTTCACTACTACAAAACTGGTCTTTACCGACGACCATTTTTGTTGGAAATTCGTCGGTATAAGTAGTTTCCGACGGATTTGTGACAGGAAAAGTGTGTCGGTGAATCTTGGTCGGTAATTGATATCTGTCGGAATTCTGTCAGAAATACCGATAGAAAACATGTGTCGGAAACTTCGTCAGTAAAAGTTTCTGTCGGTATAGTTTTTGTCAAAAATTCGTAGGAAACAGTTCCATCGGAAATCCGCCAGTAAACTATAGTCGGTAAAGAGTCACATTTCTGTCAGAAATAGTTGCCGCAATATTTTCGAAATAGGACAAATAATTGCACATGTTATATATATTCCTGAACGCAAAATATAGCTCACAAGAAACCAAATAATAAAAAGGATCATTTAGCATTATTCATATCTTTAACGGAATGTCATCATTCACATAAAAGAAATTGCATTCAATTTAAAATCCAAATCGAGCCATTCAAAAAAGTAGATACCAAGAACTTAAAGCTTTGATTACTTTATTTTTTATAGGGCTTTGTTAAACACAACCCTATGGGTTGTGTTTAAGCATTTTATAAATACATAATTGACATTTATGAACGTTAAACATTCCATAATTAACATCACTTGCCTCTTTTATAATTATTAAAAGTATATATTTATGGACTATACGAGTTCATTAATTGTTATTTTGATTAATACTTTAATTTATTTCAAAAAACTCAACTATTCTGTTTTTCTATTATTTAATTCTTTTATATAGACAATTTAATCATTAATACTCTTATTTATTTGAAGGGAAATCGTATAAAAAAGTATCAAACTTATGTTTAATTTCAATATAAGGTATTTATTTTTTTCTTAATTTAAGTTATCAAAATTTTATTTTTCCTGTGAAATCTAAGGTTTGTTTACCTGATAGTTAGATAACGGTCACTTTTTGATGAGATGGCAATAGTTGCTAACCTGACATCTTTGTTGGCAATTTTTTATGACACAAGGTTTTGTTAAAAGCCAAACGCCTATTCAAACATCACAACACACACATTTAAACCTAATACCAAAGCCTACTATTCTTCAACATTTATCCACAATCATCAACCCCACCATCGCCACCACAACCCCCAGCAATGTATTTAAGCTCCTACTGTCATCAAACACCATCAAAATATTTCATCAAATCCACCACCAACCACAAACACCGGCCACCGATCACAGCAACCTCCGACCACCGTTAAGCGTCCCCTCTGTTAGGAATTAGAAATTCCGGGTATTAAAGAGTCGGTCACCTCAAGTATATGTAATCATTAGAAAGCTCGTAGTCGTAGTTATTTTAAGTTAAGTAGTATTTAGTTAAGTAACACCGTGGAGGACGGACGGGTCTTTACCCACTTGTATGCACGATCCACACCCGTTGTGTGGCGAGTTATGTAAGACTATAAATACTCTCTACCTTCCAAGGTAGAGAGTTGGAGCTCATAATAATATCTTTCACTTTCTCTCACTAAGTTCCCTAAACCTCTAACTTTCTCTCTCTAGAATTCCATCTATATGCTACCTTGTGTTAATGTTATGATGTGTATGTGAAAAGTTATATCTTACAATTGGTATCAAGAGCCATGGTTAGATCATATCGTGCACATCTTTGGATCTATAGTGATTTTTAGGTGGTTTTTGAGTTTGAAAAAGTTTAGTGGTTTTGCATCATTTGGTTGATTTCTTGTGTTAAAGTTTGAATTTTGTTGGTACTTTTATGTTTAGAATCATCAAAAGTGTTTAGGTTTTCATTTGGTAAGCTTGAATCATCTTGGTTGGGTTGTTTTGGATTGAAAAGTGAGGTTTATATGGTTTTTCAAGCTAGCGACTTAGTTCACGGAATATTTTCTTGGTAGCGACTTGCTTCACATTTTGGTAGCGACTTACAGTGTTGGAACTAGCGAGTTAGATCTAGCGAGTTAAAGTACAAGTAGTGGATTCTCCACTACGGTTAGCGACTTGTGGTAGCGACTTGGTCAGTAGCGAGTTGCTCTTTAGCGACTTGTGTCTCTAGCGACTTGTGTAGCGAATTGCTGCCAAAAATTTGGTTAGCGACTTGGTATGTAGCGAGTTACTACTTAGCGACTTGCTTTTCTGTTAGCGACTTGGGACTCTAGCGACTTAGGGGTGTAGCGAATTAAGGGTTAGCGACTTAGTGCATTAATTTCTAGCGACTTAGTGCATTATCTTCTAGCGATTTAGTATTTTATCTTCTAGAGTCTTGAGTGATTGTTTACGGTTTTCTCTTGATTCAGATAAAATCCGTGAAAGAATCTATTTCCCGGTTTAATCATAGAGTTATAAAATCCCGTATAATCTGTTAACATGTCTACCAACGTTCCCACTGTCATCTCCACTGTTGCCGAGGATGTTCAAGCGGTGGCTCGATACTCGTCCACCCATGCTTGACAGAACTGACTACGACTCTTGGGCTCAACGAATTAGATGTATTGCCTTGGAAAAGAAAATGGTGTCAACATTCTCAAATCCATTGATGAAGGACCATATCGAGTTGAGACGACTAGAGACATACTTGATACTAATGCAGATGGTACTCCTGTTTACGGAATAGACAGACCTAAGATGTATGATGAGCTTGATGATAAGGATAAAAAGAGATTTGATGCAGATATCGGGGCTTCAAACATTGTTCTTCAAGGTCTTCCTAAAGACATCTACAAGGCGATCAATCATAACACGAGATGCTAAGGCAGGTTGGGACAATGTTAAGATGCTTCTCTCAGGTTCTGAATTAACTATGGAAGACAGAGAATCCCAACTCTATGACGAATTTGAGCATTTCAAGATGAAACGAGATGAGAGTGTCTATGAGTACTATGTGAGATTTCATAAGTTAGTTAATGACATGAGGAACATCGGAATGACTATGCCTAACATTCAGTTGAACTCAAAATTTGTGAACAACATGAATCCCGAATGGCACAAGTTTGTTACAGCTGTGAAGCTCACTAAAGGATTGAAGAATACAAACTATGAGCAACTCTATGCCTTCCTCCTTGAGAATGAGAGACATGCTATGTTTGAAAAATTAATTCTCAATCAGTTCAAAACCAACCAGGGAGAGACAAGCTCGTCTAATGACTCTACTGCTTTCTACTCAAACATCGGAATCACAACCAAAGCATCACAAGTCATACCCTTGGGTAATGGTAATCACAAACTCATTCGATCCTATGTACAAAAAAGCTGATGCTGATGCTCACGTGGGTAGCTTCATTAATCAACTAGCTCTTCTCATCAGTCAAAACATGAATACTCTCCACAAACCAACAACAACCTCAGAACTGCATCAAACCCACACAATCAAGCCACTATTAAAGATGGAAGGATCGTGGTGCAACCAGATTCAGGAAAGACGATTATGATCGAGGGACGAGGTGGAGTTGGGAGAGGTTATGTTGGAAACCAGAATCGAGGAAGGAATGGTAACCAAGGTCAAGCTAAGCTCATCAAATGTTATAACTGTGGTGGAGAGGGACACATTGCAAGAGAAACTGTACATCTCCAAAGCGCCCACGAATCTTGATTACTTGAGAGATAAGATGCTGCTGGCTCAAGCTCAGGACAATGGTGCTACTCTGAATGAAGAGGAATTGCTTTGTTTCTTGCTTTGAGGGCAATGCCAAGATTTATGATGCAGATGTGGATGAGCAGCCTATTCAGGAGATAGGTCACAATCATCGGAATGCCTTTCAAGTCGTGACTGTGTGATGCATACGACTCTGATGTGGATGATGGACCTACGGCACACACAATTTTATGGCTAGCATTTCTCCAATGGTTTCTCCCAAGGTCTCTTCTTCATCACTAGCTGGGCCATCCCATGACAAGCTCATCTCAGAGGTATTAAAACTATACGATGATGCTGATGTGCACCAGATGCATGACAAAGTACAATCAACTGAAACTTTTGAATCAAATATTGAAAATATGGGTAATATCGATATTATCCCATATGATCAATATGTGAAACAAAGTGAAAGTGAAGTTGTACCAAGTGATGCATCTTCTGCGGTCAACAATGACTATGTTTTTGATGAATACACTTTGCATGTGCCCTTTGATGATTCCATTATTTCTGAACTAAATTCCTATAAAGAACGTGTTTCTATTTATGAACAACGTGCTAAGTTTGAGTTGACCACTCGTGAGCAGGAAATGGATGACCAAGTAAGTACAGTAATTAGAAAAAGTAAGTTTAGAGAAGAAGTATTGAAACAAGAATTAAATTCCTTGCAAGAAAAACTTTCTAAAACATCTAAACAGAAACAAGTCCTTTTAAGAGGAACTTGAGTGGTTTGGAAAGTTGAAGTGCAGTGCGTCACTGGGTCCATGACGTCTTGTCTTCAATACCGATGTTACCATCAGTAGCATATGAATTGAACCCGGTTTCTGCCCTAAGGTTGAATAAATGGAGGGCTATTTGTTTTCACCCTTTTCTCATTCAATTCTTTTTAATTCTTCAACCCCTTCAGTGCTTACCGAGACTTCATAGCTAGAACCTTGTTGGGTTTATTCCAGTACTAGCTCAGTCTCAGTCCGCACTCTTCCCATTCCTCATTTTTCTCCTTTTATTATCATACCTAAGAACTCTACACTAACTAGTGGATAGTTCCTGGGTAGATCCCTCCGGTTCTAGCGGATCATGGGAACAAAAACCTAACCTTATCATCCTTATATCACCATACATAAAGTAAAGTTGGTCGGTCTATTTGGTATTGTTCATCCGCCATTGGAACCAATTGAAAACCATTTGAAAATCAATTCAGATACTTGTGATATATTATCAAAGCATTTTGTACTTGAATTGTTTTTGATATTTTTAGAACGAGAACTCCCCTCAACATGTGCATCAAGTATTTGAAAATGTTTTGCACACGGAGGCAAGAGAAAGAATTAACTTCTTTGATTACCATTTTCTAAAAGATATCAACATCACTTCCCAAATCGAATCACGTAGATAAAGCATTTTGGGGAAGGATGAGATTTTCATGATTTTGCTCCCCTCAATATGTGCTTCTAGGTTTGAAAGGAGTTTTACACATACTAGAGGGAACCTGCACATTGAGATAAATGATCACGTTTCAAATTATAGATGCTCCCCTTCAACATGTGCATGGAAAATTTGAAATCGTTTGTCACATGCGGGGAGGACATCATGTACATTCTTATAAAACCATTTACCGAATTATCAGTTTAAATCCAATTTAAATCACACATTCTCCCCGATCACAATTATCAAATCATTTGAGATTTGTGATCTCTTATAGATTTAAATTGATTTTGAAAGCTTTTAAGGAGAATTGTGACTTGATTATGAAAGCGTTTTAACTGCTAAGGATCGGATTTTAAGACTTTAAACTCCATTGATAAAACATGCATGTACATCATTTGAAAACAATTTAATGCCAAATAACTTTTTAATTTAATTGAAATCATTCTCCCCTCAATCAATGACATAGGTTGTTGATTGAGAGATGAAGATTTTGACAACTAAGTCCTGATGATTATCAAAAATAGAGACCGAGTTATTTTTCAAAGCATTTAGTTTTCAGCAGATAAATGTTTATAGAATCGGAGCATGGAATTTGAAAACATGGTAAAACATGGCTCTGTTCTTTCTTTTAAAACGGGTTATTGCCTGAAAATGACAATAAACCATTGTTTCTCTTTCTCCCAAAAATATTTTTTGATTTTTTGATTTTTATTTTATTTTATTTTATTTTATTTTTATTATTATTTTTTTTTAAATTCGAACAACATCTAAAGTCCCGTGTCATTCTTTGAATGACAGCACAAAGACCGTAGATATAATCGAACTGAGAAAAACATGACAAATTGACAATATTTTTTGAAGATTTTTCGATTTTTTTTTTCAGATTTTTGTGGATTTTTGAAAGTTTTATATTTTTCTATTTGATTTTTGAGGATTTTATAATTTTGTATTTTGATTTTCGAATAAATATTTACAAGAGATAGATGAAGATAGACCTTTACTCCTCGTCTTCCTCCTGAAGACGTTTGAGAGTATCTGGTTGAAGGCTTTTCAAGCCAAGACGTGGAAGAATAAACTCAAAACGTTCTCTTGGAAGAGCTTTGGTGAAGATGTCCGCTAACTGATATTCACACCTCACAAAATATAGTTCCACCACACCTTTTTCCACTTGTTCCCTGATGAAATGATGTCGAATGTCGATATGCTTTGCTCTTGAGTGTTGAACGTTGTTGCATGAGAGAGCAATAGCACTTTATTATCACAGTACAGAGGGATTTTGTTGAATACAAAGCCAAAGTTAGTTAATTGAGATCTCATCCATAAGATTTGAGCACAACAAGATGACATGGCTATGTATTCAGCCTCTGTAGAGGAAATAGAAGTACTCATTTGCTTCTTTGAAGACCAGCTCACAAGCTTATCACCCAAAACTGAGCACCTCGGATGTACTTCGGACGAGTATCTTGACAACCTGCATGATCGGCATCTGCATAGGCCGTTAGTGACATACCGGTGTCCTTCGGGTACCAAAGTCCCATATTGATGGTTCCTTGGAGATACCGAAAGACCCGTTTAACTGCTTCAAGGTGCTTTTAGTAGGCTTAGCACGGTATCTAGCACACATGCAAACGGCGAACAAGATGTCCGGTCTACTAGCCGTGGAGGTACATCGGGGATCCAATCATACTACGATATTTCGTTTGGTCAATCATGATCCCCGAGTGGTCCTCATCTAGTTTGGTTCGATCAATCATGGGGGTGTCAACAGGTTCACTTGAATCAAATCCAAATTTCTTTAAAATCTCTGTTGCATATTTAGATTGATTTATGAAAATGCCTCCGGGACTTTGTGAAATTTGTAATCCCAAGAAAAATGACATTTGTCCCATCATTGACATTTGAAACTTTGAACTCATTTCATTAGAAAACCGATCACATTCCATTGGGTCAGTCGAGGCAAAAATAATATCATCAACATAAATTTGAACATGAGTTAAATGTTTGCTGACTTCTGGTGAACAATGTAGGATCAACTGCTCCTTTGTTGAATCCGGTTGATAGAAGAAACTTTGACAGTGTATCATACCATGCCCTTGGAGCTTGCTTTAAACCGTAAAGAGCCTTCTTCAGACGATAAACGTGAGTAGGATGCTCTTGATTCACAAATCCTTCAGGTTGGTGACGTGGCGACTTCTTTAAGATCTCCGGATTCGAAATGCCGTCTTCACATCCATCTGATACACTACCATGTTCTTACTAGCGGCGTTAGCCAGAAAGATTCTGATTGCCTCGATTCGAGCAACAGGAGCAAAAGATTCTTCAAAGTCTATACCCTCCTCTTGACGATATCCTGTAGCAACTAAACGAGCCTTGTTTTTCAACACATCACCATGCTCATCAAGTTTTACTTTGAAGATCCATTTGAGAGCTATAATCATAGCACATTCTGGAGCAGGTACTAACTCCCATACATCAAGTCGATCAAACTCATGAATTTCATCTTGCATGGCATTGAACCAGCTTTCTTCATTCATGGCGGATTTAACATCTTTTGGTTCGATCTTAGAGAGTACGGAGTTGAAGAAACACCATAAGGCATCGGTTGCAAGTTGTTTCCGGGTTGATACAGGGCGAGAGGGATTTCCAATGATGTTGTCTAATGGATGATCGTGAGTCCATTTTCTAAGGTGTTCATGTGGCGTTGTTGAGGAACGAGGTAGCAGAGTCGATGGCTCCTGAAGAAGATGGTTCTGATGATGATTCAGGAGTAGCAAATATGTTTTCAAATGGAGCATCCTCGGGAGTAGCAAAGGGATTAACTTCATCATTGATGCCAGAAACATTTCCATGATGTACATTTGAAGAATGATGATTTGTTGATGAGGCTGAAGGATCAGCAGCAGGTGCTTCTTGACTTAAAGATATTGAGACTGAGGGATTGACTTCATTCACGGGAATATGAGCATCCCCTGTTGCAGGAATCATCACCTCATTAGTATTTGAATCATACAGTTCATCAAACATAGGATCAAACAATTTCTTTACATCATCTTGAGATGGAGGTACATATGGAGTTTCTTGAGTAGAGTTTGGAACAAGAGATGAACCAATGGGACTGTCTTGAAGTGCGGTCCTGGAGTGTCCAGAGCCATTTGACCGGTAAGCTCATCAAACGTAACGTGAATGGTTTCCATGATATTTCGGGTTCTTTTGTTGTAGATTCGGTATCCCTTTTTGTTTGGTGCATATCCTACAAATACTCCAATGTCGGCTTTAGCCCTAAGTTTCCCTAAGTCTTGACCCTCATTAGTTGGATAGCACAATGCACCAAACACACGAAGGAAAGAGAGATTAGGTTTTCTATTGTGGACAAGTTCATATGGAGTTTTTCCATATGCAGTGTGGATTAGGAACGATTTTGTGTATAGCATGCAGTGGCGATTGCTTCTGCCCAGAGAAACATTGGAACCTTTGAATAAATCAACATTGTTCTAGCGGCTTCAACCAGAGTCCGATTTCGTCTTTCAACTACACCGTTCTGTTGAGGAGTTCGTGAAACACTTCTTTGATGACTGATTCCAACGCTTTCATAGAATTCATTAAGTTGTTTGTTGACAAACTCGGTTCCATTGTCTGTTCGACAATTCGGCGGTTTTGTTAAGTCGAACCTGCAGCTGTTTGATGAGTTTGATGATGATATCGGGAGTTTCATCCTTTGTCCTTAAGAACTTGACCCAGGTGAATCTAGAGTAATCATCAACCACAACTAACACATATTTCTTCCCAAAGATATTCGGTACCCTCATTGGTCCACATAAATCCATATGAATCATATGAAGAACTTACGTGACGAGTTAGTAGGTTTGGGTTTATGGGCATATTTCTTGCTTTTTCCCAATTGACATCCTGAACAAAGATGATCCTTTTCATACTTTAGTCTAGGTAAACCTACAACTAAGTCCTTCGGAAGATCATTGATGGTTCCGAAGTTCAAGTGATTGAGACGACGATGCCATAACCATGACTTTGTTTTGGAAGCCTTTGATAACAAGCAGATTGGAGAAGCCCTCATCATGTCATCGATAGAGATGGTGTAAAGGTTTGACCCACGAGTTCCTTTTAACAGTTCCTTACCATTAAGATCTCTAACAAAGCAAGTATGTTTTCTGAAGGCAACTTCTAGATCAGAGTCACAGAATTGACCAACAGAGAACAGATTATGACCCAACCCTTCAACATAGTAGACTCTCGAGATGACACTATCACCAACCACATAATCTCCATAACCCATAATAGCACCGAAATGATCATTACCAAATCTACAGATCCCGATGAACTTGCTCACGAAGTTCATGAGCCTGACCGGTCTCAGTCATATGCTTGGAACAGCCTGAGTCCAAGTACCACAGAATGATTTGAACGATCTGCAGTTGAACACGACAAAATGGATAAGCTGGATAATTGGGATCCTCATGCAAGAATGGGTTCCATTTGGTTAGTAACAATGTTTGGAACACCCATATCAGAAATAGAAGCATTCATATCAGAAAGTGAGGCAATGGAATCATTGTGGAATAGATGCAATCTAGTGTCAACATTAGCCTATTCAAAGTATGCTCACTTCTTAAGGGAATAGTTCTACAAGTAGGCATCCATTTTCTAGTGGGCATTGTCGATTAGTCTTAAGGCCAAAAGGTGTCCAATAAAACCTATCTTTATAATGTTCTTCCTGTGGGTTTCTATTGTTTTCTAACTTTCTTTCGCTTTTGCCTTTTAGCCTTCTTTGCATGAATTTTAGCATTAACAATTTTAACGGGCATTTAACATCATTAGACAAAGCATTAACACCACATTCATGATTAGAAACAATTCAAGCGGACATCATTACAAGGTTTGCAAATAGTATCAGAATTCGAATTAATTACTGTACGCCTATGGCTAATACTAGAATCAACACGATTCGTTTTATTCAACTCAAGCTTAAAGTTCCTAGATTGGTCTTCTACTTTCTTCCAATGCACATTCTTAGCTTGAGAGGTCCTATCATTCCTTGTATTGTCTTGAGACTTTGACCCTTTCGCTTTAATGTCACTGATTACTCTGTAGAGGGAATGGGAACATTAGTTGGTTGATAACTACTTTTTGCATCACAATTTTAGATGTACAGGTCACGAACTACATGCAGGTGCACTTAGGTTCACTTTCATAAAACTAGATTTGTGATTTGTACTCCTAGAAGGCACACTTGAGTTCTCTTTCTTAGCATTGTCATCGGAATCTGAACTACTTAAAGGCACATTAGTGTTCACTTTCAAAACATTGGGAATCGAATGCATATCATACTTAGCTTTAGGTATTGAGCATGGAATCAAAGGATTAACTCTTCACCTAATGGATTTTGGGCATATTGTGATCAAGCATTCTAAGATTTCTTGAGATCGTTTGGCATATAAGCAAGCAAACCTAATTTCACTATCATGAGGTTTCTCTAGCTTATGAAATCCTCTTCAACAATCTCACGGAGACATTCTAGACTATCCTTAAGGGATGAGAAGTATGATTGAATGGCAAGTTCATTATTCCTAGATGAGGAGGAACATATTTAGGATAAAGCATATTTATTATAAGAGTGAACTTTGAGACAACATTCTTATTGTCATTGGCATTTTCCCTTTTACCTGAATCTTCAGATTTTCAATTTCCTTTTGCAATGAAGTTATTTTTCGTTGTTCTTGTCACGAGTGACTTTCATTGAATCATATAACTCTTTAAAATGTCGTTTAACCTTTTCATTTTCTTCTAGAAAACTTTCGTTTTCCTTTTGTAAAGCATTTACTAAGTTTTGAAGATGAAAAGTTTGAGAATTCTAAGAATCTAAAGGAGGAGGCATTGGGAGCTGTCATATTGTTCGTTTGACCTTTTAATTGAGAGATTTGGGCTTTCAACTTTCTCGATCGTGTTGCGAGCTTGAATCTGTTCATCACGTTTGTTAATTTGAAAAACTGCATCAAACTCTGGAGCATCTGATGATGTCTTGATATTTGAAGTTTTGACATTTTCTTTAAGATGTTGATATTTTAGTTGTAAATTAAAATACTCAACTTCTAGTTTAGAAAAATGTTTAACCAAAGTGTCGTGATCATCCAGTTCAATTTTCTCGTTTAGTTTAGAATTAGTTTTTTCAAGCTCAATGACACGATCATGGGAGACTTTCAGGGCAACAGATAGTTCATGAAATTTGGAAGCATTAATAGAGCAATTTGAAGCAGTGAAAAAAATATCTTGAGCAACACATTCAGTAATAAGAGTCTCATTTAATGTGTGCAAGTTCTTCCTCTCAATCTCATTATATTTTAGTGCACGCTCATAATCACTAACTTCAACTACCATTGCATCAAATTCCTTTTCCATTCCCTTGATATCAGTTTCTATCCCCTTTTTAAGACTCTCAAAGTGATCTTTCAGAAGTTTAAAGAAAGGCATGACCTCAGTTAAATAACATTCTTTCATTTGCTCAAAACCCCTTTCTCCTTCGGTTATACCAGTGGGTGTGATCCTTTTCTTGCAAGTTTTCTCAAAATCAACAAATAGTTGAAATATAACATATTGGCTAATTAAGGTCTTGCTTTTAGTGGTAATTTTTCTAGGAACTAGATGCATTGGTGTATTAGGAGGATACTCAGTCGCTCTAGGCATTTTCCATAAAGGGGGTTTGTTTCAACAATATTTTCACTTCACTTTTCTAAATCCTTTTTCCGTAAAAATTTGTTCGGGAGTCAACAATGTTTGAGGCTTAAACATGTTCAAGGAAATCCAGTTTTCCTTCTTGTAGTCATGGGGAGTGATAATAATCTTTTTCTCTTTGCATTTCGGGTCATCTAGTTTTTTGTTCATCCTTTCCCTAGTGACTTCATCTGATTTCTTATCTTCCTCAGTGCACTCAACGCAACTAGGTTTCGGCCTAGGCTTAAGAATTTCATTACCATCATAAAGCACCTTATGAGCATTTCTAGCCTTTTTAATTACCTCTGGATTCGGTTCCTCAACAAGGGGAATGCTATGCTTATCGCTTAAGACTCGATGTTTAGTGACCATGTGAGCAGTCTGAATGGTGTTTCCTTGTATGTACAACTTGTTCTCAAGTTTGTTTTTCAAAGTTTTCAGATTAGAAAAATCTCTCAAGAGTTTTGATTCCTTTGCATTAAATTCTTGCTTAAGCATTTTCACATTTTCTTGAAGTTCTTGTGAAACACAAGAATTAAATTAAGTTTAGAGAAGAATTAAATTAAGTTTATAGAAAAAGTAAGTTTAGAGAAGAAGTATTGAAACAAGAATTAAATTCCTTGCAAGAAAAATTAAGTTTAGAGAAGAAAAATTCCTAAACTTACTTCTTCTGTACTCTAAAGAAAAATTTCATGCCTCTAAAGAAAAATGGTATGACGTATAAACACAATTCACTTAAAATACTAAAATTAAATCTTAAACACATCAGTTCATAAAAATAATAAATTAAATTAAAAATTTAATGTCATAAAAAGAAAAATGTTCATGTTTATAACATTAACACAATTCACTTTCGTTGAATTGAGGTACATGGCCCACGGTTCCCCGTTGATCAGTACATGTACTGCCTGTGATCAGGTAAAATTCCGAAGAATTTCCTTGACAGGGTTTCGCAGCTGCTCTAGCGGTTCTCAAACCGGAACGTCTCAAAGAAGACAACACGGATTGAGTGAATGCGAAATTTTAAGTCCACTGAGTGATGAAAATAGATTTGAAAAACAATCGTGTATTGCTCAATAGAAATTGTTTTTGCAATACAACGAAGGTTTTATTGAAAATCAATTATCAATCATAAAAACACCTTTTGGTTTGAAAAATGAGTACACGGTCGATGTGCTAAAGAAAAAGTTTGTTAAGCACAAAGACCGGTTTTCAAAGGTATCCGTCAATCCCTAACCTGAACCAGGATTGATTCATGAGATTGAATCGCCCCTTTGTTTCTGTTCAGTTGTCACATGGTTGATCCATATAATAGATCTCACATGCCACCTACCAGGAGCTTGTTTGATGTTGGCTCCAGAAGGCTTTCCATCTTCATTGTGAATGTGTAAACACATCACTCAGATGTTCTGGCAATACCACAAGGATAATGCGTAGGACTCAAAATATAATCTCTCTTTCCACATTGTGTGAAACAGAGAGTCTTCGTTGAAAGTGTCCTAATGAGATTTATTGATGATCTCGTGGCTCTAGACTCAATTTGTGCATATTTGGATCCTGTGCCGGAGACTAGGGAGAGGGTCTCCTTCTTCAATATCAACAATCTCTAAGAGAAAGTCGATAGATAATGTCGGTTCCCCGTGAGAATGAAACAAGTCCTTTTAAGAGGAACTTGAGTGGTTTGGAAACTTGAAGTGCAGTGCGTCACTGGGTCCATGACGTCTTGTCTTCAATACCGATGTTACCATCAGTAGCATATGAATTGAACCCGGTTTCTGCCCTAAGGTTGAATAGATGGAGGGCTATTTGTTTTCACCCTTTTCTCATTCAATTCTTTTTAATTCTTCAACCCCTTCAGTGCTTACCGAGACTTCATAGCTAGAACCTTGTTGGGTTTATTCCAGTACTAGCTCAGTCTTAGTCCGCACTCTTCCCATATCTCATTTTTCTCCTTTTATCATCATGCCTAAGGACTTCTACACTAACTAGTGGATTGTCCCTGGGTAGATCCCTCCGGTTCTGGCGGATCATGGGAACCAATACCTAACCTTATCATCCTTATATCACCGTACATAAAGTAAGGTTGGTCGGTCTATTTGGTATTGTTTATCTGCCATTGGATCCAATTGAAAACCATTTGAAAGTCAATTCAGATACTTGTGATATATTATCAAAGCATTTTGTACCTGAATTGTTTTGATGTTTTTAGAACGAGAACTCCCCCTCAACATGTGCATCAAGTATTTGAAAATGTTTTGCACACGGAGGCAAGAGAAAGAATTAACTTCTTTGATTACCATTTTCTAAAAGATATCAACATCACTTCCCTAATCGAATCAAGTAGATAAAGCATTTTCAGGAAGGATGAGGTTTCCATAAATTTGCTCCCCCTCAATATGCGCCTCGCGGTAGAAAAGAGTTTTGCACATACTAGAGGGAACCCTTTATCATCAAAGGATTAGAAGCCATGTGATCAAGGTACTTTAAAAATATTTAAAGTGTAGTGTACCCTGATGACATGAATTTGCAAAGAGAGTTCTCCCCCTTAATATATGCTTCGAGATTCGAAAAATTGTTTAGCACATATAAGAGAGAAGTTTGCACAAAAATTGGTCATCTTATCTTTTACCATCTTTCATATTTATATCACATTTTCTCCCCCGATCAAAAATCTTAAATCCTTTGAGATTTTGGATCTCAAGTGATTTAAATACGTATGAGGTAAAATATTTGTAGGAGAAAAATGTGTCCGATTTTATATGATAAAGAAAATGGACAACACAGATGTTTCCCCTTTTCACAAGGGGAAACCATAGTACAAATCCTAGCACTATTACATGTATTACAGTTGTTCATATTTATTACACCACATATTACACAAAGTAAAAAAATAAACGGTATTCCGAAGAATTCTTCATTCAGTTCTCTGAAGAAGTTTGTAGTGACCATCACGGAGCCTTCCACCAACAAAACTTTCAAGGCTGCGGAAGATCCTTCGTGTCTTGAGTCTTCGTCTGATTGCAGCAATGAAATGTTCACATCTCTTCACATCATCCTCAGTCCAAAAAATGGTTTTAATCCAAGATTTCATATCAAGTTTGGCTTCTTTCACTCTGGTGTCAAGTTCTTCTTCGACCAATTTGAGCGTACCATCACTAAACTTGTAGAGTTCACATAGACGCATAAGCATACGCGATCCATATCTGTCGGTGAAGATGACGGCTCTAGGGGTGTCAAGAACTTTGTATTCTCGATGAAATTCATGCCCACGCATTCCATTGAGGACTTTTGAGGTTGACCCTGGTTTGGTAGCTTTCAATGCCAAGCTGAAAGTCCTCAACTCGTTTCCGAATGACTAGGCCCCTGATCCAAAGAGTGACAGCTGCAGAGAGGGCCTTTTTCTCATGTACAGGTAAGTGCTCCAGGTGTCCTTGAAGATTTAAGAGATAGAGATCTTCGAAATCATTTGGCAGAAGATGTTTGAAGTCGTTCTCTTCAATGGTATACACTTTGAGGTCAGCTCTTTTAAGGACAATCTTCTTCAAGTACTCATATCCATAGATTGGGAAGATCTCTACACTAACAACGCTTAAGATTTGCAGCTTTGATCTGACATTATTGCGTCTTTTATCAGCACCATGTCTTTCTATGTAGAACTTCTTCTTTTTGAACCACCAGTGGGAAATACCATAAGAAGCTGCAATATCATACTTTTGTTCTTCATTCGCCCAGAATTGATCAGGAACCATCTGCTCAAGCCCACGATCGAGTAGGTTGCGACCTTCATCTTTGATATTGATAGAGCGAGGTCTTCTTTCCTCAGGCGAGCACACAGAAAGTCCAAGTCGTGATTGAAGAAGAATTCTGCCGAATAGTCTTGACCGTGTTCACCACCAAGAGGAAGAGATTTGTTGACATTGAAGCAACTGATTTGATCACTGACTTGGTCATTTAGCATCTTATGGCATTCTTCCATCTGATATTGAAGATGATTTGCATCAGAGTGGAAGACTTTGACAATTTCGTAAGCTTGACCTTCAAGATCTCTTGGTGTTATGGATGAGATGCTCTTCCGTTCACAAAACCATCTAATGAAACTTCCCATATCACCAAAGTAGTGTAGAAGAGATTCTTCACCGGAATTACGTAATTATTAGTGATAACCTGATGCCCAATTGTTGTCGAATCATAGAGTCGGACTGGGATGGTCCATGTGGGTTCGGAGAAGGAGGTCTATCTTCCACAATGCGCTTTGAATTGTGTCTCTTGAAGGAGCAACTCGGATGTGGTAGTGCGATTCCCATCCATGTAAGAATCAAACCAGTCTTCTGAGGGCTTAGGAATATGCTTTGTTGATGCGTCATCTTCATCTGGTTCTGAGTCAGCCATGACTTGAGACTCTTCGTGAACCACTTGATCATCAGGAATAGAAGTGGATGTGGAGGTGAACCTTGAATCAATCGTCGTCCAGTGCAGCAGATTTCTTCGAGTACTCTGCTTGTTTGTAGAGTCGATTGATTGGACGGTTTTGGAGGTGATGATGGTGGCTGTGATGGAGGTGAATTGGTTGTTGAAGAAGGATTACCAGCTCCAGAAGTTCCAGCGCCTCCCGTTGGTGGAGGATCTTCGCGATCTTTGCGATCCTTCATCAATGCTTCCATCACAACTGTCCTCCTTTTCTTTTTAGCTTCTTTTTCCCCGACGTCAACCTTAAACTGCTCATAATTATCGAACTTAATAGATTCTTCAAGAGCTTCATAGAGTTTACTGTGAACCCCATGTTTGTCCTCTTCAGCCTCATACATCCTTTCACACAGCGCTGCTCTCATATCGGAGATGGGGAGGTCCTTGAAACGTCTAAGAAGTGGAGCCTCCATAGCCCATTCCACAACATCCTTGACTTCTCCTTCAATAGCGGCATAGAATGCTTCATTGAAGTTGAGGTTCTCCAATCTATAGACTCGATCCACCAGAGATTCAACAGATTTAGGAAGTTGCCTTTCCAGAGCTTCTATCCTTTTAATGGCTTTATCTAGTAGTTGATCAGAGTTGAGAATCTGTGGATGGGAAGCCGGTGGAGCATCCACATCATCAACCATAATGACAGGATCAGGAATTGGCGACGATGTTGGTGGTGTCTGTATGCATGATTGAGTTGGTAAGGGAGGTGGAAGTGCGATTGCTAGTGAAGATGCGACATTGGAGGAATGGTCAAGTGTCTTCTGGATGCTGACAGGTGTACATGGATTGTGCAGAATCTAAAGTTTTGTCATTAATGAATTGATCGCCAAAGGAGAAATCTTCATCAAGATTCTTAAGTGAGGATAGAGAGTTAGTGGACAGATTTGGTTCATCCATCTTCAAGGTCTCATCAGATCTTGTCTCAAGGTTCTCCTGCGAGTCCTTTTGTAATGAGTGTCACCCTTTAGTCCAGATTGAGTCTCTCCAAGTGTAAGAGATTCCTTAAACGTTTCAGGAACCTTGACCACTCGAGATAGTTCCTTAGCATGTGATGATTCTGTTCTTCTCTTGACTCATATTGATTTGTGGTGCTTGATGGAGATGATGAGATAGTTAAGAGCATGTGAGCAGCTTGTTCAGTTTTAACACTTGCCACCCCTTTACGCTTGTCTTGTGTCATTGGGGTTGGTTGTCGAGGTAGTTGAGCGGGTTCTCTTAACACAACTCCACCTACTGGAGCTTTAGCATTCTGACTTTCTAGACTTTGCTGAATTCCAAGTTGCAGATCAGCATCGTCTTCATCAGTTAGCCTGGTAACACTCCTCGGAATCTCAGTTTTCTCACCAATCTCCTTTTCCACATTCTTTCTCTTTACTTTCTTCTTGGATACGGGGGTCGGACTCGTGGAGACCTTTCAAGTCTCTTTTTAGGAAGAGAGGCATAGGATGCTTGTGAGGCTGACTTGGTCACGGGAGCATTTGGTTGTAAAGGAGAGGGTGTGACATCAGCAGAGAGTTTGGTTGCTCTTTTCATGTATTGCTTGAAGTAGTCCTTCTTCTTGATATCTTCTGTGAGAAGACGATCATGAATTGGCAATCCAAATACTTCTTTATCCGTACCTCTAGGAACATATTTCAGGTTTCCTAAAACAAATTCATCTTCTGCTTTGTGTAAAGTTGATTCAGACCTAGGAGTGAATTTATGAGTTTGTTGTAAGTACTGGATAACAAGCTTAGAGAATCGATGGCTTTGGGAATTACAAGCTCGTTCTGTTTCTTTCGGCCTTGAGCATTGTTCAGGAAATAGGTTCTATCAGATATGAATGTGTTCATTGATAACGAGAATTCTTCCCAAATACGATCAGAGACATTCACATCAACCCTATTAACGATTCCCCATAGGATTTGCAAGATAGGTATTCTCACTTTATCGAACCCTGAAGTTTTCCCAGGATAAGCATAAGTTCGAGAATGGTTGTAATAGCTCTCCAAGGTTGATACATGTGTCCGGTGACGATGTCAGATGCTCTTGAAATACTCTTCTGATAGCCCAACCCAATTAGAAATACAATCGGTCGTCAGCCACCGGTGGAGATTCGAACGAACGTCGAGGGTTACATGGTGTGATTCCAAGAGCCTTGCTCAGAATATCATAATCAATTGTGAACTCCCTATTATCCAGTCTGCAAGAGTACTGTGCAATGATTTTGTTCCATTGAACGGTGTTCCAGAATTGTTGAATGTAAATGGTCGGGATTGAGCATTGCTTGGTAATTGCTCCGAAGAAGTTTGTGTTTGTGAGGATGTCAATAGAAACTTTGAGAATCGGATTTTGTTGAAGCCTTTGAAGGTCCACATAACAATTGCTTTTTCCGATAATGACCCATTGACTCGGGAAGGATTTCTTCGTCTGAAAGAACTTTTGATGATGCCGAAGGGGTAGCGCTCATTTCTAGGATTGAACTTGCCATTGATGTTCTGAGTAATCATACCATCAACAATAATGAGTGGGAACAGGTTAGATGATACATAGTAAGTGAGACAGCATTGAGAGCACCCTTATGACATAGAAGTAGTAACACGTAGAAGTTCCCAACACATACAGAGAAAGATAGAGTGGCAAAGATTGCAACTATATAACAACTTTCAACTATATGATAACATACATAATTTGGATATATCAATGAAGTACAATCATAAAGATAAATGATTCATGACAAGCTTATAAGGGATATAAAGGGCAAAAGAGTGCATTTCAAAGTGATCATGACATGAGCCAAGATACACATGTAAAAGTGATATAACACATATGTAAAAGTGATATAACCAAGTACCTTTGCCTAAACAGAGATGTCATAACAGTTTTCATAGAGTATGTTGATTCAACAAGTCGAATTAGGAGATCCTAAGTGTTGTGAGAGTGAGATCATCTTAAGCAAAAAAAACTTTGAACATTTTAATAATCCTTGACCCTAAACATGAAAGTAAACCATGTTGCAAACTTGTAAAGACAAGTCGTCATCTAGAGTCACAAACACGTTGCTAATAGTTTAGCACACTAAGTCGCTATGCTAATTTGCTAGCTAGTAAAGTTAAGTCGCCATGAACAGTAACTCAACCAAGTTGCTAAAGCAAAGCGATAACTAAGTCGCTAGGTAATTAATTCGCTAACTTGTAAATACAAGTCGCTAACTACTAACTCGCTAACCAAGTCGCTGGAATTTAGTGAACTTATTAAGCTACGGAGACGTAGTCGCTAAGTAGAACACTAACTCGCCATGAAGAACATTCATACTAAGTCGCTACCAAGAACAATTTAACTCGCCACCAAGAACACTTCTAACATCATCCCATCAGGTCCCAATCCACTTAATCAAACATCAATGTATTCCAAACACTATATACGAAACAATATATTCCAAGCATTTTGAACCCTTTCAATCATTATATAAGCAACAAACATATTTTTTCATAGAAAATCGAACCTAAGCGAGAGAGTCAAGAAATCACACCACACGAGAACGAGAGAATCTGGATATGAAGATAAGTTAGACACTAGACACAAAAACTTAAGAGAACAAAGATAGGGGAATCGAGTCAAACCTTTTGCTAGGTCGCTAAGATGAGAAAATAAAACGAGAGAGAAAGAGAGAAAAACAAACTTTATGAAAAAATGGTAACTCGCTATAGGGTAATACGCTAGGGGTATACCAAGTAACTATGATGTTATGACACAATTGGTCCTTGTGGTTTTAACGTGAGGTAAGGTAAGTCGCTAGTGCAGCATAACTTTCACTTATATGGCAACTTTGTTCCCTATGGTATTGATGAACGAGTGGTAAGATGCAAACACAGATTATAGACTAAGCCTCTAGCAAAGAGACAATCATACTGATCATCATGACTCAATTCAATATTTCAACACATAGGCAGATACTAATCTCTTGAGCAACATACCATCACACAGCTAACCGGTGGAGAAACCCCTACCGCACATATTTCAAAAGTATAACCAGTTAGTCACACAAGCAGGAAACCACCACATCATACAAATAAACAAGCATCATAACCAGCACAGAAGCCAATGGTATATAAAACTAATCTCCCCTCAATTAATGTCAACAAAGAACATTGATTGATATTAATAATCCCATTAAACCACTAAGAATATATCTTTTGTTCGAACTTCATCTATGATCCCGTGCCATTATTGAATGACATTTCTAGGACCGTAGATGTTATCGATAACAAGGAGTATATTCATTATTAGATTGAGAAAAATGATAAAATGATAAAATTTTGAAAGGAGTATATTTATAATATATATATATATATATATATATATTTTTTTTTTTATGGAAACTTGATTTATACAAAGACATGGAAGGACGAGTCCAGATTCAAAATGAATAGGAGTCAAAGTAAGAAGTACATCAACTCTGGCAAGCTATAGCTCTGAATGAGCTATGTTCATATCTCGAGGGAACCAAGTCATGAAGTTCCTCATTGAGTTGAGCATTGTACACGAAAAGACTGAGAGCACATTGTACGTGAAGCACATGTAGACTTGTACATAGAAGGGTTAGTGACATGTTTAGTCTCACATTTAGATGCAACACAAGTATAATCCAGAATATCATTAATGGGGATCCTATTAGGTTCTACATTCTTGAAAAGTTTACCTGGGAATCCACATGAGCGTGATTTAGGAATGTAAGTTCGTTTAAGTCTGTATACTTAAATAATCGCCAGTGGGAATCCATTTGGCCACTGATGAGATGAACTAAATGAGTGCACACCCTTGTTTTGACTATTTGTCTTTTTGTGATCAGAGAATTTCTTAGGGGATTGATCTGTCAGACTATGTTTTGCATGATACCTAGTTAAGCTTATAGCATTTTTGATTTGTGGGTGATGTTCATTAGTCCTATGCTTGGGATTCATCATATCTGAACTAGGCAATGAAGTGACTGGTTTTGACAAAACAGACTTGTTATCAACTTGGGATGTAAGCTTAGATTTCAATGGTTTAGCTCTTCGGACCTAAAGGCATTAGGTTGATTAATAACTGTTCGTTTCAAGTGGTTCTAAACCGTTGACTTTCCCAAAGTTGAAGGTTTTGCAAACTTAGTGTTCATCCTATTTCCATACTTCCGAGCTCATTTTTTAGGGAAACAATATTGAAGCTCTTATCCTGAATTTGTGCTTTGAGGTCATCAATATCTTTCATCAAGAAGTTGGATTGATTGACTAGCTTAGAGTTTGTTTCCTCAAGGTTCTTTCTTAAATGCTCATTTTCTCTTAGAAGGTTGGACACACATAGAGCTAGTTCAGAATTCCTAGATTCTAGTGTATCACTCATCTCATGACAGTCATATTTTCGGGCTTCGAAAGAAGCGATTTCAGATTTCTTATGGTCGAATCTTTGTCCGAATCGGGATTTTAGCTGATTAATTTCAAAAATTCTCTAAATTCTTCCTAGATTACTACACTGTTTTGGTTGCATAAAACATTTCATTCTTATGTTGTATTTCAATTTGCAAAGATATACTGAGTGTTTTCAAGAATTGAAAATTTGTTTGAAAGCTCATCATATACCCTTTTTTCAATCATGTTACTTGCATTAGATTCAGACAAAACAAAGATTGATTCCACATTGTTATGTTCGGGGTAAGAGTCATGAACCTTTTTGTGAGAATTAGTGTGATCAGATAAGTGTACCTTGTTGATTGATACCTTTTCGACTCGAGAATTTGAGATCGGTGTGTTTTCTTCATCCTTTCCATCTCAACCTGAGATTCTGCAATCATGTCTTCTGGCTGGTTCAACTGGAGTGAAGCATGACACGTCATCATTGTTCCATGGACACTCTTGACACTCATTCAATTCCTTCAGCTTGTTATTCTCTTTTGCAGCTTCCTCGATGTATGTTTCCATATTACTCATGAGTTGAATAAATGAGTTTCTGAACTCATGAATTTCCATTCCCGTGTGTGTCACAATTCTCATTTTCCGGTCATTTCTCATACTCCATATTCATCATTTCATAACGATTCATTCATGATTTTTGCATTTCACCTTAAACGCGTAAATTTTATATTAAATAAACGTTATCGCGTGAGTTATTATTTTGAACATTTAATCCGTTACTTCCAAAAATGATCCCGATGTATTTTTTTTTATACTTACATTTAGTTCTAAAAACTATATTTTGAGTTTACCTAGTGTTTTAAATTTATTTTGTATATAAATCGTTAAATTTATATTATTACTGACGTTTTCTTAAAACGACACGATAATTACTTTATCACTCAAATTTTACAAGGAATGTATTTTTACAATTTTTATGATCTCATTATACTTTATTTTGATCTATTAAAAATTACTTTCACCTAAAATTACCTTAAATACACAAATGTAGATTAAATCTTACAAGTAATGTTACATGTACATTTCACTTACACATTTTCTAACAATTATACATTATATAAAAGAAAAAAAAAAAATATTTTGTATATACCTCCCCCCTTGGCCGACCAAGGGGGGGTTGGCAATTAATGGTTGTTGAAAAATTTTGCTTGATAGTATAACTTAGCACTTCATCTCATTTCACTCATTTCTTTCAACACAAATCATTCAAGTCAAGTAAAAGTTAATTTCTCTCTTTTGTTTCTCTCTTCAAAACCGGTTCATCACAAGGAGTGCAAGGGATCACAAAATTTTTTTACAAGCTCAAGTTAAACACAATCTAGATCACACTCTTATTAAGGTTTTGAAATAAAAACCTAGGGTGTTTAGGTTAATCCTTGTTCTAATCACCTCATCATAATAGCTTGTAAGCATGTTTCTATCATTTTTCATCTTTTCTTATCATTACATATGTATTTTATCATTTTCATAGCAAGCATGCAAGACTTATGTTGATTATACCATTTTTACATGATTTTAGAGTTATATATATATAAGGTCATCCTATAATTATCCCCTTGATATATGTTGGTCATGATGATGTCTAGGAACCCATGACACCCTAAGTAGGTGTATGGTAGGATTAGAATAGCTTTGGAGTTGATTTGAAGGGATTGAAATAGGTTTAGTACGAGAAAAACTATTTTCGACAAGTATATAAAGTGTTCTGTCCTTATTTTGTTTTTCTGGAAAATCCGACAGTAGGCACGAATTTTTGGCCTTGATATTTAGAAAATATACTTTAAAACGAATCCGTTGGCATTGAACGGATTAAAACGGAGTTATAACGAAGAAGTTATGAATTTTACAAGTTTGACGACGGAATATATATTTTTCCTGAAATTTCAGCAACCTATTATTGTTTTATTCGAGTCAAAAACAGGCCTTAAGCTTCATAAATTATTTCGACTTGTCAAAAATATAATAGTATACTTTGATACGAAGCTAAGGACATATAATACGTAGAAAACGGATTTGAAACGACTAAGATATGCCGCGTTTTCATAAAATTGCGTAACTATTATTTTCTGAAAAACTATATTATTTTTTACGAGACAAGTATTACGGTAACTAAAACGACCATGTTGAAGGCTGTTTTTATCTATGATGTAGAACTTTTTGGAACGAGATGTCTTCTAGTAAAATCGAGATCACCAAGCATATTTTTCAAAACGACAAACCGTTTGTATAGCGGAGTTGTAATAAATTAATTACGGTTGCTTAAACTTTGCTTAAACTCATTTTTAACCAACATTTTAGCCAAAATCACCATCTTTAACCCTTATTATCTTTATGTTTGAGACCTTTATGACGAAAACTCCTGAACTGAAACTTCTGGATTTTGATACAAACTTTCCAAAACCGCCGAAGTTCGTTTCCTAACGATCGGCGTACACCATTTTACCTTTACTAGTTTTTCGAAGCTATTTTTGTCACTTTCATGAAATTTCCGACGACATTATTTTACGACGAAAAGTGATAATTTCACTATAAATCATTATAAAACTATTTTAGGATGACATTTTGACGTAAATACTTGTAAAGTGATTTTTGAACGGTCAAGACGTCAAAAGGGTATTTTCTAAATATTGTATTATTTTCAAAACTCGCAAATGGTATAAATAACATACGAAATGCATACATAACGTTACATCATAACTCATTAAGTATCATATCATTCATTTTAGGTCACGGATAGTTTCCGAGCCTCATTTTCTTGCACTTCATTTTGTTAGCATATCAATCACACCAGTTGAGTTCGTAGCCCCACTTTCTATTACGTATTTGTCTTACAACCTCTTTGGGGGAGATACATGCTCAACTACTTACTTTCACTATCACAAATATTCTAAACTTTGACATATTCTGTGAGTTTCATAGCCCCTACTTTTATTCATTTTCAATCACTTTTTGGGGAGATACATGCTCAAACTATTTTCATTTACTTTCACAAGTACTCTAAACTTTTACATACTATTGTGAGTTCATACAGCTTTTCTCATTTAAATTCTTATAAACTATTTGGGGTGAGATATATGCTTATTTATCCAAACATTTAAACTCTTTTGCCAAACAACATTACTTATACTCTAGACTTGGTGTGTGTATTGACTAGACTTAAACAAACATCCCAACATTTATATGTTGGAAGGCCATTAATTTGGATACTGCCCAACGTGCGTCGTTGGAGGAACATCCCAACATTTATATGTTGGAAGGCCATTTATATGGATACTGACCCCAACCAGCGTTGGAGGAACATCCCAACGACGAAGTTGTTGGAAGACCCTAGTGGTGACATTTATACTTTTAACTACTATGATACATGCATACATGATTGACATACTATTTTTAGCAAGATGGGTTGTAAACACAGGTTGCAAGTTTTAGTATGGGGGGACTTGGAACTGAGTGGATTTACGATGCCTTTGCTTTACGAACTATTCTATTTGACCAAAAACTTTGCCTTTGTTACATAAACGCTCTTTTAAGGCTTTACTTGTTAACCAAACTCTATGAACTCACCAACCTTTGTGTTGACACTTTTTAGCATGTTTTATCTCGGGTATCTAAGGCATTCACTTCATGGCATGCATATGGACATATCATAGAGTCGTGGTGAACACGCCTCACGTGGGATTTATACACTTTAAAAACACCACGTTTTTGTATCAAACCTATTACCGCATACATTGATTTTCATTTGGGACCTACATTTTGTAAACTCTAATTATTTTACTTAATCAAACGATGTATTTTCTAAACGACACTTTAGGTCGTCGATATAAGAACTTTGATATGACAGTCCTCCCAAGGTATTCTACCGCAAAAACACGTAATTTGAGGGTGTGACAGATTGGTATCAGAGCATCGGTTATAGAGAACTAGGTTGCATCATTGACCCTAGACTATAACCACATCATCATAGCATCTCATCATATCATTATAAGTGCATATTCTTTATACATGTGAACTTATGACTCAACACCAAACATCATATGAGTCGATTAGTCCAAGCATTGCATAGTTACTCCTAAATTATACATAGCCCGATCACCTATGTCTAATTCAGAAGAATCATGCAAGGGAGTAGTAGTCCTCATGTGTAAGCAATTCCGTAATCAAGCCAAATTTTCAAAAGATTTTCTTTAAACCACTTGTTTCCAGTTTGATCCGAGCGACAGTTCTTGTTTGATGAGTTGCAAAGATCGAGCTAGAAACAAGTCGTTACCTAAACCGATTTAGCCTAATCGTATGACAGCTTGTTTGATGAGTGTTGGGATTAGTAAAAATCGGTTACCAAAAGTCTTTTAAAAGCAATGGGAAAGCCTCCTCATCGAGCCTAATCATAAGGGAGAATGTCTTTAGAATGAGATATAGTCACGACATATGCATGAGCATTGACATAATCATTTAGACCATACATGAGCATAAACTTTTAAACCCTTGTCGCTTTGAGCCATAGTATCATTAATCGAATCACGAGGACGGATTCCTTCCACTGACATGGAAAGAATGTCACAATTTCATTTTCCGTCATTTCTCATACTCCATATTCATCATTTCATAACGATTCATTCATGATTTTTTGCATTTCACCTTAAACGCCAGAAATTTTATATTAAATAAACGTTATCGCGAGTTATTATTTTGAACATTTAACCGTTACTTCCAAAAATGATCCCATGTATTTTTTTTATACTTACATTTAGTTCTAAAAACTATATTTTGAGTTTACCTAGTGTTTTAAATTTATTTTGTATATAAATCGTTAAATTTATATTATTACGACGTTTTTCTTAAAAACGACACGATAATTATTATATCACTCAAATTTTACAAGGAATGTATTTTTACAATTTTTATGATCTCATTATACTTTATTTTGATCTATTAAAAATTACTTTCACCTAAAATTACCTTAAATACACAAATGTAGATTAAATCTTACAAGTAATGTTACATGTACATTTCACTTACACATTTTCTAACAATTATACATTATATAAAAAAGAAAAAAAAATATTTTAGAGATACTCCCCCGACCAAGGGGTTGGCAATTAATGGTTGTTGAAAAAATTTTGCTTGATAGTATAACTTAGCACTTCATCTCATTTCACCTTCTTTCAACACAAATCATTCAAGTCAAGTAAAGTTAGTTTCTCTTTTTGTTTCTCTCTTCAAAACCGTTCATCAGGAGTGCAAGGGATCACAAAATTGTTTTTACAAGCTCAAGTTAAACACAATCTAGATCACACTCTTATTAAGGTTTTGAAATAAAAACCTAGGGTGTTTAGGTTAATCCTTGTTCTAATCACCTCATCATAATAGCTTGTAAGCATGTTTCTATCATTTTTCATCTTTTCTTATCATTACATATGTATTTTATCATTTTCATAGCAAGCATGCAAGACTTATGTTGATTATACCATTTTTACATGATTTTAGAGTTATATATATATAAGGTCATCCTATAATTATCCCCTTGATATATGTTGGTCATGATGATGTCTAGGAACCCATGACACCCTAAGTAGGTGTATGGTAGGATTAGAATAGCTTTGGAGTTGATTTGAAGGGATTGAAATAGGTTTAGTACGAGAAAAACTATTTTCGACAAGTATATAAAGTGGTCTGTCCTTATTTTTGTTTTCTGGAAAATCCGACAGTAGGCACGAATTTTTGGCCTTGATATTTAGAAAATATACTTTAAAACGAACGTGCGGCTGAACGGATTAAAACAGAGTTATAACGAAGAAGTTATGAATTTTACAAGTTTGACGACGGAATATATATTTTTCCTGAAATTTCAGCAACCTATTATTGTTTTATTCGAAGTCAAAACGAGCCTTAAGATTTACAAATTATTTCGACTTATCAAAAATATATTAGTATACTTTGATACTAAGCTAAGGACATATAATACGTAGAAAACGGATTTGAAACGACTAAGATATGCACGTTTTCATAAAATTGCCGTAACTATTATTTTTTGAAAAACTATATTATTTTTACGAGACAAGTATTACGGTAACTAAAACGACCATGTTGAAGGCTGTTTTTATCTATGATGTAGAACTTTTTGGAACGAGATGTCTTCTAGTAAAATCGAGATCACCAAGCATATTTTTCAAAACGACAAACCGTTTGTATAGCGGAGTTGTAATAAATTAATTACGGTTGCTTAAACTTTGCCGAAACTCATTTTTAACCAACATTTTAGACAAAATCACCATCTTTATCCCTTATTATCTTTATGTTCGAGACCTTTATGACGAAAACTCCTGAACTGAAACTTCTGGATTTTGATACAAACTTTCCAAAACCGTCGAAGTTCTAACGCTTCGATTTCGACGTACCAACCATACACGACTAGTTTTTCAAGCCATTTTTGTCACTTTCATGAAATTTCCGGACTATTATTTACTACGAAAAGTGATAATTTCACTATAAATCATTATAAAACTATTTTAGGATGACATTTTGACGTAAATACTTGTAAAGTAATTTAAGAATGGTCAAGACGCCAAAAGAGTATTTTTTCGACGATATGTATTATTTTCAAAACTCGCAAATGGTATAAATAACATACGAAATGCATGCATAACGTTACATCATAACTCATTAAGTATCATATCATTCATTTTAGGTCGCGGATAGTTTCCGAGCCTCATTTTCTTGCACTTCATTTTGTTAGCATATCAATCACACCAAAGTGAGTTGTAGTCCCACTTTCTATTATATGTATTTGTCTTACAAACTCTTTGGGGAGATACATGCTCAACTACTTACTTTCACTATCACAAATATTCTAAACTTTGACATATTATGTGAGTTTCATAGCCCTACTTTATTCATTTTCAATCACTTTTAGGGGAGATACATGCTCAAACTATTTTCATTTACTTTCACAAGTACTCTAAACTTTTACATACTATTGTGAGTTCATACCCCGCTTTTTCTCATTTAAATTCTTATAAACTATTTGGGGCGAGATATATGCTTATTTATCCAAACATTTAAACTCTTTTGCCAAACAACATTACTTATACTCTAGACTTGGTGTGTGTATTGACTAGACTTAAACAAACATCCCAAAGATTTATATGTTGGAAGGCCATTAATTTGGATACAGACCCAACGCGGCGTCGTTGAGGAACATCCCAACATTTTATATGTTGGAAGGCCATTTATATGGATATGCCAAGCGGGAGCTTGGAGGAACATCCCAACACGAGTTGTTGGAAGACCCTTGTGGTACATATTTACTTTTAACTACTATGATACATGCATACATGATTGACATACTATTTTTAGCGGTGGGTTGTAAACACACAAAGTTGCAAGTTTTGTATGGGGGACTTGGAACTGAAAGGATTTATGCCTTTGCTTTGCGAACTATTATATATGACCAAAAACTTTGCCTTTGTTACATAAACGCTCTTTTAAGGCTTTACTTGTTAACCAAACTCTATGAACTCACCAACCTTTGTGTTGACACTTTTAGCATGTTTTATCTCATGTATCTAAGGCATTCACTTCATGGCATGCATATGGACATATCATCATAGAGTCGTGTGACGACGGCCTCACGTGGATTTATACACTTTAAAAACATCGTTTGGCTTGTATCAAACCTATTACCGCATACATTGATTTTCATTTGGGACCTACATTTTGTAAACTCTGATTATTTTACTTAATCAAACGATGTATTTTCTAAACGACACTTTAGGTCGTTCGATATAACTGTAACTTTGATGCTATGACAGTCCTCCCCAGGTATTCCATTCACAAAACACGTAATTTGGGGGTGTGACAGTGTGCTTCTTGAAAGACATTCCAGTCATGGTATTATCAAAATCTGAGGAGTATTCTTCCCGGGTAAGTGGCTGAAATTGGTTGAAGATGGTTTGGAGAGCAGCATGAGAATCATCAGTTGAGAGCTTTTCTTTGGTAATTTGAAACCCTCACCATTCTAGGTTAAGTAAAACAGCTCTTGTTAAAGTGGGAAAATCCTGACGAAGGATGGCACAACTTGTTCGATCCATGGTTGTTGATAAGAGTAATTTGAGAAGCGATGAGTTGTTGAAACGGCCATCGGTGCATTCCACATTCTTAGCATCATCTGATGATATTAAGAATGACTTATTTGAGTTGTTCTGATTGATCGATACTGAGTTATTAAGTGTGAGGCCTTCAGATGGGCATTCTGTTTCACTATTCTCATGTCTGTGTCATAGAGAGCAAGTACTTTGGTGATTAAAGAATGCGGATGACTGACATTGTGTTATTATGAATTACTCCCCAAGTCTCTAGAGAATTTAGAATCAATTCGCTACCAACTAAATAGTACTAATCCCAAATTAAACTCAGAAAATACTACACCAAGTCGCCAACACTAATTCGCCACCACACTAAGTCGCTAGCTTTCCAATTGCCAGCTGATGTAAGTCGCTAAGTGGTAACTCGCTAACACTCAAGTCGCTACAAAATTCGGCAGAATTGCTACTCGTCGCCAACAATGCAAGTCGCTAAAGAGCAACTCACGCATGCAAGTCGCTACCAAGTCGCACCCAGAAGGGAGAGCCCACTACTTGTACTTTTAACTCGCTAGATCTAACTCGCTAGTTCCAACACTGTAAGTTTCGCAAAATGTTAAGCAAGTCGCTACCAAAAAAATATTCCGTGAGCTAAGTCGCTAGCTTGAAAAACCATATAAACATCACTTTTCAATCCAAAAACAACCCAACCAAGATGATTCAAGCTTACCAATTGAAAACCTAAACACTTTTGATGATTCTAAACATAAAAGTACCAACAAAATTCAAACTTTAACACAAGAAATCATCCAAATGATGCAAAAACCACTAAACTTTTTCAAACTCAAAAACCACCTAAAAATCACTATAAATCCAAAGATGTGCAAGATATGATCTAACCATGGCTCTTGATACCAATTGTAAGATATAACTTTCACATACACATCATAACATTAACACAATGAGCACATAGATGGTTTTAGAGAGAGGAAGAGTGGGACATTCTAGTGAGAGAAACTTGTGATCAGGTAAAATTCCGAATTGAATTAAATTAAATTAAAAATACTCAAAATTAATTTTAGAAACTTGTGAAATTAATTTAATTTAATTTTAATTTAATTAATTTTAATTAATTAAATTTTAAATTTAATTTGTGAAATTTTCATTTAATTAATTTTTAATTAATTAAATTAAGAAACTTGTGATCAGGTAAAAATTAATTTTTATAAAAATTGTTTAAAATTTTTCTCTAAATGAAGGGGTTGAAGAATTAAAAAGAATTGAATGAGAAAAGGGTGAAAACAAATAGCCCTCCATTTATTCAACCTTAGGGCAGAAACCGGGTTCAATTCATATGCTACTGATGGTAACATCGGTATTGAAGACAAGACGTCATGGACCCAGTGACGCACTGCACTTCAACTTTCCAAACCACTCAAGTTCCTCTTAAAAGGACTTGTTTCTGTTTAGATGTTTTAGAAAGTTTTTCTTGCAAGGAATTTAATTCTTGTTTCAATACTTCTTCTCTAAACTTACTTTTTCTATAAACTTAATTTAATTCTTCTCTAAACTTAATTTAATGCAAGAAAAATTCCTGGCTTACAGTTATTTCAGACTGTAACCCGGGCTTCAAATAATGGCTTACAGTTATTTCAGACTGTAACCCGCGCTTCAAACTATGGCTTTGCGTTACTTTGATCAGAACCCGCGCTTAAACTATGGCTTGCTATTATTTCCGATAGCAACCCGTTCTTAAAGAAAGGAAAGTGTTGCGTTAAACAAATTTCAAAATATTTCGTAACTTATCCTAAAATCAAAATGAGGAAAGTATGTCGGGATCGTTGCTCCTACACAAATGTTTTCCGCCTAAAATTCTTCTCAAAAATATTTGTTGTATTTCAAAATGGTGGTAAATGAGTTGCTTGAAAAATCAATAATCGAGTTTTCGTATTAATTCGCAAAAACTCAATCGATGACTTCAGCACTGTTAAAACTTTTCAAGAAAAAGAGCCATTGGTTGAGGGGAAGAATATTTTTCATATTTACATCATCTTATGGGCTTTCTTAATCATCCTACGTGCTTATCTAAAAAATATAATTGCCTATGTTGAAGGACTAGGTTTCTAGGATGTGACTGTTAGGTTTAGATGATTATAGATTGATGAACATTATTCCCATGCCTTATATGAACTGATTGATATGTTGAAATTGACTTTTATTAGTCGATTGTTGTTTGGGTGATGTCACCACCATATATCTCATATGTGTTCACTAACGTTTGCAGGTATCTTGGTATAAGAATGTTCCCGATCCGGATCCCACATAATATGATGTTTGATTGCCGAAAGGAAAGGGTAACTAGATCTTGGGTTGACAAATGAAGAAACGGAGCTTAATTGGACTGGAGAGTTGGCATATATGCAACGTGAAGAGGTCTCATCGCATCAGCAGATGGTTTTCTCTAATTGATTGAAGAAACGGAGCTTAATTTGAGTTGGCATTCAAAATGCAACGTAAGAAGAAGTCTCACTGCATCTCCAGACGGTTTTTCTTCCAAGCCCTACAAAGAACAACATAAGCTTTCAACCATCTAACGTGATCTTGTGCGGAAAAAGTAGTGGATGATACCATTTTTCTTAAAACAAACTTGATAAAATTGTTATGAAAATGGAAAATATTGTTTTGAAAATATATTGGACTAATTTTTGAAAATCACCGGACTTCATATTATCAAAACATAAGTCACTCAATTATTGACTTCTGTCATGGATTGAGGGGGAGAGTGATTTAAAATAAAATATTTTCAAGCGATATTTCTTCACAAAAGTTCCGCTTTGTACGTTAATAAGTGGTGATCTAAAGATTTAATGTTATGTCATGGTATGATTTTTCTTTTGAATCAAGGTCTTTCAAAATGAAATTTTTTCTGTTCTTGTTTGATTGTGAAATTGTTTTGTTTTACTTAAAAGATCTCTTAAAAAACATCATACCGACACTAACAATCTTTAATGTCTTAAAATGGTCCTTATCCATATTTTTCTATATTAAATCTTGCCACGCCTTTCCAAATTCTTCTAAATGATTTGAATCAATTGGACCACAAATCTCAAATGGTTTGAAATTTTGATCGGGAAGAGATCGATTTAAATCTCAAATCTGTTTAAATGGAATTGGTTTTAGTCCTTCAAAGGCACTCATGCCTCCATGTGCAAAACATTTTCAAATACACAATGCAAATGTTGAGGAGGAGGATTTATCCAAAAACCCGATGAGTATTTAAACAAGGCCACATTTTCTCCCATGTTTTCTAAACCTAATTAATTCACTTGGGATCCAAAATCTCAAAGGGTTTGATATTTTTGATCGGGGGAGAATTTGTGATTTAATAATGAAATTTGATAAAAGGTGATCGTTTTTATTTAATTGTGCAGTCTCTCTCATATATGTGCTAAACGCTTTCAATCTCAAGCACATATCGGGGGGAGCAAAACTATCGAGGTACAAAAAGTTTTTTTAAAGAGACTTATAAAGTACCTTGATTAAGCATTCAAATGGTTTTCTTAATGGCTTTTGTGATCGTGGATGTGCTTCAAAAGAACTCTTGCCTCTATGTGATAAAATGATTTTAAATATCCTATGCACATATTGAGGGGGAGAATTTTACCAAAGAAATTTAAATGGCTTTTTCTAAGGAAATTGTGATCAAGAAATTATTTCAAAGAACTCTTGCCTCCATGTGCCAAACAATTTTAAATCATATGCACATGTTGAGGGGGAGCATTTCTAAAATGATCAAAACAATTCAGGTACAAAATGCTTTGATAATATATCACAAGTATCTGAATTGATTTTCAAATGGTTTTCAATTGGTTCCAACGGCAGATGAACAATACCAAATAGACCGACCAACTTTACTTTAAGTACGGTGATATAAGGATGATAAGGTTAGGTTTTTGTTCCCAAGATCCGTAATCGAAGAGGGATCTACCCAGAGACTATCCACTAGTTAGTGTAGAGTTCTTAGGTATGATAATAAAAGGAGAAAATGAGGAATGGGAAGAGTGCGCATCGAGACTGAGCTAGTGTGGAATAAACCCAACAAGGTTCTAGTTATGAAATCTCGGTAAGCAATGAAGGGGTTGAAGAATTAAAAAGAATTGAATGAGAAAAGGGTGAAAACAATAGCCCTCCATTCAACCTTAGGGCGTAAACCGGTTCAATTCATATGATATTGATGGTAACATCGGTATTGAAGACAAGACGTCATGGACCCAGTGACGCACCGCACTTCAACTTCCCAAACCACTCAAGTTCCTCTTAAAAGGACTTGTTTCATTCTCACGGGAACCGACATTATCTATCGACTTTCTCTTAGAGATTGTTGATATTGAAGAAGGAGACCCTCTCCTAGTCTCCGCGCAGGATCCAAATATGTACAAATTGAGTCTAGAGCCACGAGTTCATCTATAAATCTCATTAGGACACTTTCAATGAAGACTCTCTGTTTCACACAATGTGGAAAGAGAGATTATATCTTGAGTCCTACGCATTATCCTTGTGGTATTGCCAGTAACATCCGAGTGTTGTGTCTCACACACAATGAAGATGGAAAGCCTTCGAGCCAACATCAAACAAGCTCCCGGTAGTGGCATGTGAGATCTATTATATGGATCAACCATGTGACAAATCGAACAAAACAATGGGGCTTATTCAATTTCTTGAATCAATCCTGGTTCAAGTTAGGGATTGACGGATACCTTTGAAAACCGGTCTTTGTGCTTAACAAACTTTTTCTTTAGCACATCGATCGCGGTACGGATATTTCAAATCAAAAGGTGTTTTTATGATTGATAATTGATTTTCATTAAAACCTTCGCGGTATTGCAAAAACAATTTCTATTGAGCAATACTCGATTGTTTTTCAAATATCTTTTCATCAATCGTGGACTCAAATTGCCGTCACTCAATCCGTGTTGTCTTTGAGATGTTCCCGGTGAGAACGCCTAGAGCATCTCGAAACCCGTCAAGGAAATTCTTCGAATTATACCTGATCACGTGCAGATTTGTACTGATCAACGGGAACCGGGCCGCGGTACCTCAATTCAACGAAAGTGATCAAAGATACTTTCGTGCGCTTTATTGCTAACCGTTGTATGCAGTACGCCCCGACGCTTGCGTACCGAGAATGAAGAGGTCAATCCATAGCCGCATGCTCACTTAACACATTCAACTCAAAAGAAATCATGATTAGTGCATCAATGACTCGGATATTTTCACTCCAAGCTTCGCTACCGCCAATATCATGATTCAACAAAGCTTCCGCTACTGATGAGAAGATATCATGATCCGAATGTGAGCATGTCGGTCCGAATGTCACAACATCACATAATACCAACACCACAATGGATGTCACAGAGATCTTTGATTGCTGATGATCTCTATAGCGGCTCAAATTTACTATCACGTGGATCAGTAAAAGACCTCCACTTGAAGTAACCAAACATGCAATGTGAAGAATCAATGACTACGAGCTTCAAAGCAAAGCACTACATCAAGAATGCAAGATCAATTTGTAATATATCTGTTGTATTCAATGTAATTTTAGTACATGATTGAGGTGACCTCCCCTAGGGGAGATTGTTAGAATTAGAAATTCGGTATTAAAGAGTCTGGTCACCAAGTATATGTAATCATTTGAAAGCTCGTAGTCGTAGTTATTTTAAGTTAAGTAGTATTTAGTTAAGTAACACCGTGGAGGACGGACGGGTCTTTACCCACTGTATGCCGATCCATGCCCGTTGTGTGGCGTTTCATGTAAGACTATAAATACTCTCTACCTTCCAAGGTAGAGAGTTGGAGCTCATAATAATATCTTTCACTTTCTCTCACTAAGTTCCCTAAACCTCTAACTTTCTCTCTCTAGAATTCCATCTATATGCTACCTTGTGTTAATGTTATGATGTGTATGTGAAAAGTTATATCTTACACCCTCGTTATCCCAATCTACAACCATCAAGACCCAGAATGTTTGGATTCGGGAAAACATGAACTGAACTATTTTTTATTAAGTTCATATGGTTGTATCTTACGTCCTTCACTACTAAAACGGTCTTTACCGACGACCATTTTGTTGGAAATTCGTCGGTATAAGTAGTTTCACGGATTTGTGACGTGAAAAGTGTGTCGGTGAATCTTGGTCGGTAATTGATATCTCTGCGGAATTCGCCGTAAATACCGATAGAAAAACATGTGCGGAAACTTCGTCAAGAAAAGTTTCGTCGGTATAGTTTTGTCAAAAATTGTGAGGAAACAGTTCCATCTGAAATCCGCAAGAAACTACTATAGGTCAGAAAGAGTCACATTTCACGAAATAGTTGCCGCAATATTTTCGAAATAGGACAAATAATTGCACATGTTATATATATTCCTGAACGCAAAATATAGCTCACAAGAAACCAAATAATAAAAAGGATCATTTAGCATTATTCATATCTTTAACGGAATGTCATCATTCACATAAAAGAAATTGCATTCAATTTAAAATCCAAATCGAGCCATTCAGAACATTCAAGACGAAATTAGAGTATCCAATACAAGTATTCAAATTGATATGACAGTATCCAACTACCCAGAAGGGGGGGGGGGGGTCACATGAGGCAAGTCTACATCTTCACACACGATAAATGGATCTTTTCCACCAAGCTCAAGTGTCACTGGTATCGTGTCAGCAGCCTCTCATTATCTGTTATCACAATTAATAATGTTAGAATACATAGAATAACCTTTACTAACTGGTAAAAGGCATAAGACTGAAATCGTACCATGCTTCCAACACCTGGTGATCCAACCAATATTATTTTGTCAACAGCGGACACTAATGCTTCTCATGTCTCACCAAACCTGGCAAAATCAAAGTTTGAAGTATGTACCTAATTAAAGAAAAGTGATTACCTAATCAAGATAGGGCTTACCCAGTTATTACTTCAATAAGATTTTCAGGAGCTCCCACAGTTGCAAGTGCAGTTTGGAGAATTCGTACATAGAAACATCCATACCAACTTGCATGTTCAGAAACCTACAAAAGCCGACAAAAGAGTTTCAGTTTAAGTGAAATTCAAAGGTTCTCTTTTCAAAGGTGAATATTTGTTCCTAGAATTAAGTACCATCACGACTATGCCAATCCCGGAGACTACAGTTGCCAAAATTGGGTTAAACAAGTTATGGAATGGATAATTCCATGATACAATAGCTCCAACCACACCAAGGGGGCGAAGCTCCACCCTCGATGTCTTGTGAAACATTGATATTTGATCTGAGAAATGCCGTAATACATTATAATAATATGATAACATCAAATAGTCCTGAATATTAAGTGTCAATTTCCCCCGATAATGCTCGTATTTTATATCATTTATATGGATTTACGCTTGTTTTCCTCTATATTTCACTTTCAGGTAAATTACGAGCATTTGAGCTAATGAGACGCGGATTTGGAGCTATGATAGTATGCCTATTTTGAAGTAATTACGGCGTAACTCTTCTCTCACATTACGCCATAACAGAAGCGTGACTCAGAAAACCAACTCAACTGAAGGCGGCAAGATTACTACGAATCCATCTTAGGATTACACCGTAGCTAATTAGGTCAAATGATGTTCCACGCCGCTGCAAGCTACGGCGTAACCATGTTGAAGATACGACGTAACTCATTCCAGATGTTAAGCCGTAACCAGCTTTTCCAGAGCAAAATACGAAGATATGGGTGTTACGGCGTAACTATCAACTTAAGTTACGCCGTAACCAGATCTGGCCTATAAATACTGCCCAAAATTCTGCATTTCTCATCATTCACTCCACACACAAAATCAGGGAACTTGGGTAGGAGGCTAAAGGCAGATCTCGAGGAGCATACTGAGCCATCTCCAAGGGAGAAATCACTCCCTAACGATAAGCATTAGCAATTTATCATTTCTTTTAATTTCAATTCATGTATTTCATTATGTCAAACATTGAATCGATTGTTTCAGTTATATGAGCGCTAAGCACCTCCGTGCTAGCCTAGTTATGATTCCTTAATTGTTTTGTTTATGTTTACATTGCTTCCGTATATTTGTTTCTAGTGTATGCATGCATAGTTTGTTGGTTTGTTTCGGTAGTTTTGAATGGCGGTAGTGTCTAGTTGGTTAGGAGATATGACCAAATGACCCTAAGTAGGTAGACTGAGTGGGAAGGGTAAGAATTGACCAACTGACGACCCTTCTTCGCTTGCAGGCTATTTGACCAACTGATCACTTACCGTTTGGATGAACTTTAGAAGTTAGGGATGAGTGTTTAAGATGCTAGCGCCCGGGCACTCATTATTATGAATCTTGCATGTAGCGGAACTTAATGACTTGACTTAGGGGAGTAAAAACAACTGGACTTTCAAGGGTAGTAGCTTGATCTCCGGTGGAAGGCCTTTGCTGATAGGTTAGGACGAACTGACAAAATGTTGTCCTAGCGACTTAAACCCCCACTTGAAGAAATTGGAAGTAATTAGACGTGAACATAACATGATAGGATGAGTAACTAGGTTAGCACACTTCTCCTCTATTGATCACAACCCTCGCCTTTATTTGCTTTCTTGCATTTCTTGCTTTAGTAGTTAATTAATCATTTCAATCTAAAAACCAATTAAAATCTGTGACACCTAGACTTAATTAGAATCCGCTCACATAGCTCTTGGGACGACCTCGGTTTTACCGAATACTACACTACACATGATCGGGTACACTGCCCGTTAGTGCATTAGGGTAGACCATAGGTATAACGATACACTTATAAATATTAAAACCTGGTTAGTAAAACCTGCATCAAGTTTTTGGCGCCGCTTTCGGGGAGTTATATTAGGGTTTTTATTAAGTCTATTTTTAATTTTCTTTCTTTTTCATAATGTTAGGATTCAAGACCAGAAGCTCCAATCCATTTTTGGCTACCCCGTTCAACGATCTGGAAAAAAAATTTTGGACGAAAAAAGTTTACTCACCGATTCCTATTCATGATATTTTCCCATTTTACGAATCTGACCAATCTGATGCAGAACCTGAAGTTATCAATGAAGTTAATATCGAAGGAATAACTATGGAGCAGTATATGGAGCAACCCAATGTGAACCGTAAAAGAGCCTTCACACAAGACTCTAGCGTCCGGAATATCCCTAGCTATTTGGTTACAGCAAAAAACTTTCCTATGACTCTTACAGGGACTGCAAAAAGATGGTATAATAGACTCCCTGCTGAGTGCAAGGAAACGTGGGATCAATCAAGAAGAGAATTCTTTCAACAGTTTTTCCCTCTTTCAAAGATGGCTAAACTTCTCGGTAAAATCCATCAGTTCATTCAAGAGAGTGAAGAAACATTGTATCAAGCATGGGAAAGATACAATGAGCTACTTTACCACTGCCCTACTCATGACCTGAAAAAGCACCAAATTGTCTATGTCTTCTATAGAGGGATTAATGCAGAGACCCGTGAACTACTACACTCTCCTAGACCTATTCCAAGCATGGCGCCGGACCAAGGTCTGGAGTGTATTCGACGGATATCTGAACATTGCTATAAATGGCATATAGAGAAAGGGTATGGACCAAAAGATAATTTCGATCATAAGGTGATGAAAATATTAACCAAGAGAGAATATGATTACGGTGAAATTTTTGAAAAGCGGAGACTGGAAAGGGCCAGTGAAAGTGAACTTGTAAGGTAGAAAAAGTAAAGAGTGTATTTGGGGCCAATATTGAAAACAACGTGGAAAAGATGATTCTTGACCACATTAAAGAATCAAAGGAATGTGACGAGAAGATTGAAAAAATGATGAGAAAATTCGTGGAAAACACGGTATCTTCTCTTAAGATTCATGAAGACCGGATAAAGGGTTTGGAAAAGAATGTGAACTTATGCTCGAAAGCCATCACGGATTACCTTGTTGCACGGGATGATGAAGTTGTCAATACGGTTGAAACAGTTTCTGAAGAGCTAACTACCTTCTCGGAGAAGGTCAAACGAAGAATTAGCAAGGAGAAACTCTTACTCCTTGATATTGGAGCTCTCCTAAAACATCCCTCTAATTAATTCCATTAAGACTAATCCTAACGATGTTTTGCAGGAATTAAATAATGATCCCGATGAGACGGTTCAACTAAACGAGAGATGTTCAGCAGTTCTAAGAAATGAACGCAAAGAAAAAAGATCTGGTTGTTTCACTCTCCCTTGCTTGATCGGGAATCTTAACATGTGTAACGCTCTTGCTGATCTTAGAGCGAGCATAAGCATAATGCCTCGTTCAATGTTCCTACGCATGGGTATCGGAGATCTCAAACCAACTAAAATGAAAATAGAAATGGCCGATTGATCCATGCAATCACCCTTGGGAATCGTTGAAAATGTATTGGTCAAAATCAAAAGGTTCCTCTTCCCAGTGGATTTTGTTATTCTAGATATTCCCGAAGACAACAGGATGCCTATCATTTTAGGAAGACCAATGCTCGCTACTACCCATACAAAAGTGGATGTCTTTGCTCGAAATGACTCTTGAAGCTAATGGGGAAGTTGCTACGTTCAGACCTAATGAACTTCTGTCCATCCCTCAAAAGGTTTGCGCGATTGACCCTATAGGCGATTTTGGTGATGCGTTGGAAGAGTTTCTTAGTGATCCCCCAAAGACTCCTTCAAATCTTGGCGAGATAGCCTCGGGGAAATATTTTGATGTGTTTGTCAACTTTGAAGAAGAAGATGGTACGTGAATCAGTGCCGATGATTTCTCTAGTGACATCGACATGGTTCATTGGCACAACAATTCTGAAGAGACTTTTTCACAATCTGACCAGCCTAAGTTTTATGAGATGGGAACTCGAATCCATCATAGGAACCCCTATAACCTAAAAATTTCATGCAAGATTGGGTTCATTAATTTCCATCCCTTCATCGACACAAATTCCGCAGTAAACATCATGTCAAAAGAGTGCTACAACCAAGTTATGGTAAAAGAACTAGAATATAAAGGGAACAATTTCCTGGGGATTGCGACAAACATTCATGTCTTTGTTGGAACTCACTCATTTTTGGTCGATTTTGTGGTTTTGGAGGACACTAGCGAGTTCGTGGAAGATGGACTCACCTAGGTAATTTTCGGGAAACCCTTTCAAGAACTGTCTGGGCTAGACAAGAATGAGAAGGAAGGGCTAGTATGGTTAAGGATTGGCGAAGATAAAACAGTTTTTAAAATGCCAAGAAATGTTAAGAACTTTAAAAATTGGACTAAGAAGGCTTAGCCATGCTCGCCACCGCTTGACATTAGTGACAAAGATAAGGCCAAAGGTATTGACCACGCATACCAAAAGATCAAGAATTTTTATTTGGGGTGTTTAGAACTGGGCGCGGACTATAAGAGGGATGAGAATCTTATCAGTTGGATTCAACGTGGAGATTGCCATATCCACGAAATGACAAACAAGCACTTCTAGCCCCATGGCCTTGAGTCTAACTTAAAGACTCGTAAATAAAGAAAAGTGCTCTTTCGGGAGACAACCCGAATTATCCCTTTATTTGTTTTATTTCCATTTCGTTAGGTTTTGTGTTTTAACCATTTTTGCAGAAATCGGAGAAAGTTGTTGCAAGATGTCAATCCGGGGACCTGATTCGCCCACGCTACGCCAGAATCCTTCATCTTATGGTTACGCCGTAACACATCTCTTGCAGTAGTTCTTCCTGTGAAAGATTTCACTACTGTAATCCCATGCAATGGTTACACCGTAGGCTACACTCCTCAGAAGGCCGCCAAAGTTTTTATTGACTACTTGCATTCTTCTAGGAGTTACGACGTGAACTATCCTTTTGTAATGATTCTTCTTTTTAAACACAATAACCTTGTATTAATTTTAAAATGAACTTTGGTTATGTTCCATGTAAGCCCTCTCGAGATTACACTCGCCCACTGGGACACCAAGTGGTTTAAAAGGCTTATTGCATACGCTAAATGCAACCGTGATTCCTACTTCGAAAAGTTAGGTTTCTTTTCATTTTTCTTTTTCTTTTTAGAATTATGCTTGTTGGTAATGTGATTTCGTGGATTGAAGTTTGCTCGTGGATGCTTATGC